>CALNXK010000602.1:47500-90000 GCA_942486035.1 Porites lobata | reverse complement strand
CATTTTCGGAGGGTGAGTTGGGTCATTTAATAAAATCAGGTAGCATGGAAGTGGTGGGCGCAAGAAAGAACGGAGCGCGCGAGGGACACATACTGGAGAAGTAGGTCCCTCTTCCCTTGCGAGTCTCTCTCGCGCGCTCCGCTCTTTCTAGCGATTACTTCCAAGCGCCTACTACTCAGGCTAAAGATAAGGCAATTATTGATAAAAATAGCCTCCTTAAAATTTCAGTATAAATGAAAAAATGCTGCATATATATGATTTACCGGGTTGGGAAAGCCCCTTTCGGGAGGGCCCAATAAGAACGGTAAATCTTTTTGCTTGGCCGAAACAATCCCTATAATTAAGGAGATGCCAAAGTTTCCATAAAACATCGTAACACAGAAAGGGTTTTAAAGGCAGCTCAAAAGTAGCACCGAAGAGTTCTTACACATACAAAAAACGATTTCAGATTTCAGACTGAGACGCATTTAGAAAGATCAATTGGGTTCTTGCAACATCTTCGTTATGGTTGTCTAATAAGTACAGCATTAAAAAAAGAAAACGCCATTTGTTGATATGCTTTGTAATATGAGAAAATCGTGAGAGCCACGAGAATAGCTGCTCGCAGACTTCTGTGATTACATCCTAAAGGGAAAACAACACAAAGGACAAAGTTAATGACTATCCAATACCGGGTAGTTTACAAATATAGTTAGTTCAGCGGGTCAGCGAGATAGATGGCGTCTACAACTGGCTGCCCTGACTCCTCTAGCGCTTATGGTAATTCCAGGCGGTTAGTACTATAATATATTTTTAATAGATTCTTTGTTTAATATGGTCCGGGATAAAGTGACAGTACAAATAAAGATTGTTGTTGTTGTTTTCGATCCAAAATTTGCTTAGAATGAGTTTATTTACAGGAGGGCGGACGTAGTGTGTTGGGGCTGTAAGCCACAAACACTTCAAGTTCAAAAGCCATAGCGGTGAAAGCTATGTTCTCATTCCTTCAGTAACAAAGTGCTCAATTTCTCAAGTTAGCCTATCTTTTGAAAAATTTTCCTTCAATTACCTTAATATTATTTCCTTTGGTTACACAATTGTTATTTACCTCTAAATTGGCAGTCTTGTACGGATTGCAATTTTTCTTACACCATTTATCTGTATGGTTGGCAAAGTGAAAGCAATCACACACCATGTCCATAGTGGCCATCTTTCTTGCAATATCACTGGCATCCTTTCTCACTAGATTTTGGGCATAGCGTTTCAAATGACACGCATCATCATAAAACAGAACATCTTAAAGATAGTAAAAATAATATTCTTTTAGGGAAATGTTGTTTGACAATACATCAATAGGGCATTTCCGAGTTTCAAAAAATCTCACTTTCAAAACGAGGCTAAGTGCGAAACCTTTGTGTGAAAATGAGTTTTAATTATGATGCAAATAAAACTAATTTTCACAACAAAGATTTCGCACTTAGACTCGTTTTGAAACTGAGATTTTCTGGAACTCGGAAATGGCCTATTAATACATTAAGCACTTTGTTGATACTGTTATAATAATAGTCATAACTGCAAAAAATATACTTACTAGTGTCTTTAATTTTCTTTAAGAAATTATGCACATGTGCGTACACTTGAGACTTGCTCTCAGCCCCAAAGAGCTCCTTCACATCAACCACTATGGAACAAGGCCTTGCAAATACGAGGATTCCTTTAGAAATAAAACACAATTTCATGTTATCGCTTGTGCTTTCTTCAATATTATTTAGCTATCATAAGATAACAATGATCCAGTTTCACAATATATAATTTGGTCAAGAAGAAAAATGTTCTTTGCAAAGCTACCTGCAGTTTTGTTGTTTTAGCTTTTGTGTTTTCCTTTTTCTGTACCACAATTCAGCATTCTGACAACAACACTTTCATCTTCTATATTCTCATCTTCTTCACACTGGTCACCAAAACCTTATAATAAGCGAAAACTTATCTCTCCTCAAAATTTCAACTCAGTCAGTGAATCCGGTTTTTTAATTTCCTTTTCCCCTATAAAATTAACCCCATAAAAGTTATAACCAATAATCCATGACTTTTACTAAATTTAAGAGCTAAATTATCTGATAATTTAATTTTGTTACTGTCCTCTAACATGCAGGTTCGTTTTTGACACCAAAGACTGACCAAGCGTAATTCTGACACAGTCCTAAGGGCGCCATTACAAAGTGTGGTATACTCAATACTCACACAGTTGACACTGATCAAGCGACTTGTTCTTTTCTATCCCTGGACACAAGAGTTGAATAAATATAACAATTAGGAATAATCTTACATCATTACCTGAAAGGTTAATGCACCAGTTGGCAACTGGTTACAGCTGACATCATATACTAGGTTCGGAGCGCAGATGACAAGGTGGCTTGCAGGGCGTATCCATCAGTCCAAGTTGCCCTCCTTTATCCTAGGCAGTGCAAATCCCTCCTAAGAACGGATAGACTTGATAGGCTGACACACAAAATAAAACAGAGAATGAAGTGTCTGTCACCTGTACAGTGCACCTTATTGCACGTAGTAACAAGTTATATGAAATCTGATGCACCTTCTGCAGTAGGATTACCATGTCAAATATTAAACGAACTGAGTTACCTGTTATGGTTTAAATGGGTGCCCCCACCTCAGGGCAACTAAACAATCAATTAACACTGTAAGGACTATTATAAATGTGCAATGGATAAAAGGCTACAAACTCTTTTCAACTACATACACTTATAAGTCTGACACTAAAAATTAAAAGTTCCCAAAGATTTAAATGTATGGACACTCTATAGATTCAAATAAAATCACTACCCTCCATTTAAAAAAACATCCTTTAAAAATAAGGGATAAATGTACTCTGATCAAAAATTACTCTCCTTCCCTGAAACTGATCCACACTGATAGGCTCGGTGTCCACTCGGTCACAAAAAACTTCTTTTTAGTAGCAAGAGTTTTAAAAATTGCCCAACTGAGTCAGTCAAACAGGTTTTTTAATATCCTTTTTCCCTATTTAAATTAACCCCATAAAATTAAAGTTATAACCAATAATCCATGATTTTTATGAAGTTTAAGAGCTGAATTATCTAATAATTTAATTTTGTTACTGTCCTCTAACATGCAGGTTCGTTTTCGACACCAAACACTGACCAAGCATAATTCTCACACACTTCTAAACGGCAATTTAAAACTATGGTATACTCAATACTTATGTAGTTGACATTGAACAAGCGACTTGTTCTTTTCTATCCCTGGACACAAGAGTTCAATAAATTTAACAATTAGGAATAATCTTACATAATTACCTGGAAGGTCAATGCACCAGTTAACGACTGGTCGCAGCTAACATGATATACTAGGTTCGGAGTGCAGATGACACTTTGGCTTCCAAGGCGTATTTATCAGTCCAAGTTTCCCTCCCCCTTTATAATGGGCAGTGCGATTCCCTCCTAAGAACGAATCAACTTGAGAGGCTGACTGACAAAATAAAACAGGGAAGAAGTGTCTGTCAGCTATAGGAAGCAGCTTATTGCACGTAGTATCAAGTTATGTCAAATCTGATGCACCTTATGCAGTACCAATACCAGGTCAAATATTAAACGAGCTGAGTTCTCTGTTTTGGATTAAATGGGTGCCCCCACCTCAGGGCAACTAAACAATCAATTAACACTGTAAGGACTATTATAAATGTGCAATGGATAAAAGGCTAAAAAACTGTTTTCAACTATATAGACTTTTAAGTCAGACGCTAAACATTAACAGCTCCCAAAGATTTAAATGTATGGACACTCTATAGATTCACATAAAATCACTAAGCTCCCTTTTAAAAAACACCTTTTAAAAGTAATGGATAAATGTAGTCTGATCAAAAATTACTCTCCTTCCTGAAACTGATCCTCACTGATAGGCTGGGTGTCCACTCTGTCACAAGAAACTTCTTTTAGTAGCAAGAGTTTTAAAAATTGGCCAACTGAGTCAGTCAATCAGGTTTTTAATTTCCTTTTTCCTATTTAAATTAACCCCATAAAATTAAAGTTATAACCAATAATCCATGATTTTTATGAAGTTTAAGAGCTGAATTATCTAATAATTTAATTTTGTTACTGTCCTCTAACATGCAGGTTCGTTTTGGACACCAAACACTGACCAAGCATAATTCTCACACACTCCTAAAGGGCAATTTCAAAGTATGGTATACTCAATACTTATGTAGTTGACATTGAACAAGCGACTTGTTCTTTTCTATCCCTGGACACAAGAGTTGATTAAATATAACAATTAGGAATAATCTTACATAATTACCTGGAAGGTCAATGCACCAGTTAACGACTGGTCGCAGCTAACATGATATACTAGGTTCAGAGAGCAGATGACACTTTGGCTTCCAAGGCGTATTTATCAGTCCAAGTTTTCCTCCCCCTTTATCCTGGGCAGTTCGAATCCCTCCTAAGAACGAATCGACTTGATAGGCTGACTGAAAAAATAAAACAGAGATATAAAGTGTCTGTCAGCTATAGGAAGCAGCTTATTGCAAATAGTAACGAGTTACATCAAATCTGATGCACCTTATGCAGTAGGAATACCAGGTCAAATATTAAACGAGCTGAGTTCGCTGTTTAGGATTAAATGGGTGCCCCCACCTCAGGGCAACTAAACAATCAATTAACACTGTAAGGACTATTATAAATGTGCAATGGATAAAAGGCTAACAAACTCTTTTCAACTACATAGACTTTTAAGTCAACCACTAAAAATTAACAGCTCCCAAAGATTTAAATGTATGGACACCCTATAGATTCATATAAAATCACTAAGCTCCCGTTTAAAAAACACCTTTTAAAAATAATGGATAAATGCAGTCTGATCAAAAATTACTCTCCTTCCCTGAAACTGATCCACACTGATAGGCTGGGTGTCCACTCTGTCACAAGAAACTTCTTTTTAGTAGCAAGAGTTTTAAAAATTGGCCAACTGAGTCAGTCAATCAGGTTTTTTAATTTCCTTTTCCCCAATTTAAATTAACCCCATAAAAGTTATAAGCAATAATCCATGATTTTTACTGTGTTTAAGAGGTGAATTATCTAATAATTTAATTTTGTTACCGTCCTCAAACATGCAGGTTCGTTTTGGCCACCAAAGAATGACAAAGCGTAATTAAAACACACTCCTAAACCGCAATTTCAAAGTATGGTATACTCAATACTCACGTAGTTGACATTGAACAAGCGACTTGTTCCTTTGTATCCCTGCAGACAGGAGTTGATTAAATATAACAATTAGGAATAATCTTACATAATTACCTGGACGGTCAATGCACCAGTTAACGACTGGTCACAGCTAAGATAATACAAGAGGTTCGGAGTGCAGATGACAATTTGCCTTCCAAGGCGTATTTATCAGTACAAGTTTCCCTCTCCCTTTATCCTGGGCAGTCCGAATCCCTCCTAAGAACGAATGGACTTGATAGGCTGACTGACAAAATAAAACAGAGAATGAAGTGTCTGTCACCTATACGGTGCAGCTTATTGCAAGTAGTAACAAGTTATATCAAATCTGATGCACCTTATGCAGTAGGAATACCAGGTCAAATATTAAACAAGCTGAGTTAGCTGTTATGGATTAAATGGGTGCCCCCACCTCAGGGCAACTAAATAATCAATTAACACTGTAAGGACTATTATAAATGTGCAATGGATAAAAGGCTAACAAACTCTTTTCAACTACATAGACTTTTAAGTCAGACGCTAAAAATCAAAAGCTCCCAAAGATTTAAATGTATGGACACTCTATAGATTCAAATAAAATCACTAAGCTTCTTTACAAAAAACATCGTTTAAAAATAAGGGATAAACGTAGTCTGATCATTCCCTGAAACTAATCCACACTGATAGGCCGGGTGTCCACTCGGTCACAAGAAACTTCTTTTTACTAGCAAGAGTTTTAAAAATTGGCCAACTGAGTCAGTCAAGCAGGTTTTTTAATTTCCTTTTTCCGTATTTAAATTAACCCCATAAAAGTTATAATCAATAATCCATGATTTTTATGAAGTTTAAGAGCTGAATTATCTAATAATTTAATTTTGTTACTGTCCTCTAACATGCAGGTTCGTTTTCGACACCAAACACTGACCAAGCATAATTCTCACAGACTTCTAAACGGCAATTTCAAACTATGGTATACTCAATACTTATGTAGTTGACATTGAACAAGCGACTTGTTCTTTTCTATCCCTGGACACAAGAGTTCAATAAATATAACAATTAGGAATAAACTTACATAATTACCTGGAAGGTCAATGCACCAGTTAACGACTGGTCGCAGCTAACATGATATACTAGGTTCGGAGTGCAGATGACACTTTGGCTTCCAAGGCGTATCTATCAGTCCAAGTGTCTCTCCCCCTTTATCCTCGGCAGTTCGAATCCCTCCTAAGAACGAATCAACTTGATAGGCTGACTGACAAAATAAAACAGAGAATGAAGTTTCTGTCAGCTATAGGAAGCAGCTTATTGCACATAGTAACAAGTTATATCAAATCTGATGCACCTTATGCAGTGCCCAGGTCAAATATTAAACGGCTGAGTTAAATTTTGGATTAAATGGGTTCCCCCACCTCAGGGGAACTAAACAATCAATTAACACTGTAAGGACTATTATAAATGTGCAATGGATAAAAGGCTACAAACTCTTTTCAACTACATAGACTTATAAGTCTGACACTAAAAATTAAAAGCTCCCAAAGATTTAAATGTATGGACACTCTATAGATTCAAATAAAATCACTACGCTCCCTTTAAAAAAACATCCTTTAAAAATAAGGGATAAATGTAGTCTGATCAAAAATTACTCTCCTTCCCTGAAACTGATCCACACTGGTAGGCTGTGTGTCCACTCTGTTACAAGAAACTTCTTTTTAGTAGCAAGAGTTTTAAAAATTAGCCAACTGAGTCAGTCACTCAGGTTTTTTAATTTCCTTTTCCCCTATTTAAATTAACCCCATAAAAGTTATAAGCAATAATCCATGATTTTTACTGAGTTTAAGAGCTAAATTATCTAATAATTTAATTTTGTTACTCTCCTCAAACATGCAGGTTCGTTTTGGCCACCAAAGACTGACAAAGCATAATTCTCACACACTCCTAAACGGCAATTTCAAAGTATGGTATACTCAATACTCACGTAGTTGACATTGAACAAGCGACCTGTTCTTTTCTATCCCTGGACACAAGAGTTGATTAAATATAAACAATTAGGAATAATCTTACATCATTACCTGGACGGTCAATGCACCAGTTAACGACTGGTCACAGCTAACATAATACACTAGGTTCGGAGTGCAGATGACAATTTGGCTTCTAAGGAGTATTTATCAGTACAAGTTTCCCTCTCCCTTTATCCTGGGCAGTCGGAATCCCTCCTAAGAACGAATGGACTTGATAGGCTGACTGACAAAATAAAACAGAGAATGAAGTGTCTGTCACCTATACGGTGCAGCTTATTGCACGTAGTAACAAGTTATATCAAATCAGATGTTCCTTATGCAGTAGGAATACCAGGTCAAATATTAAACGAGCTGAGTTAGCTGTTTTGGATTAAATGGGTGCCAAAACCTCAGGGCAACTAAACAATCAATTAACACTGTAAGGACTATTATAAATGTGCAATGGATAAAAGGCTAAAAAACTCTTTTCAACTACATAGACTTTTAAGTCAGACGCTAAAAATTAAAAGCTCCCAAAGATTTAAATGTACGGACACTCTATAGATTCACATAAAATCACTAAGCTCCCTTTTAAAAAAACCCTTTTAAAAATAATGGGTAAATGCAGTCTGATCAAAAATTACTCTCCTTCCCTGAAACTTATCCACACTGATAAGGCTGGGTGTCCACTCTGTCACAAGAAACTTCTTTTTAGTAGCAAGAGTTTTAAAAATTGGCCAACTGACTCAGTCAATCAGGTTTTTATAATTTCCTTTTCCCCTATTTAAATTAACCCCATAAAAGTTATAAGCAATAATCCATGATTTTTACTGTGTTTAAGAGGTGAATTATCTAATAATTTAATTTTGTTACTGTCCTCAAACATGCAGGTTCGTTTTGCCCACCAAAGACTGACCAAGCATAATTCTCACACACTCCCTAATGGCAATTTCAAAGTATGGTATACTTAATACTTATTTAGTTGACATTGAACAAGCGACTTGTTCTTTTCTATCCCTGCACACAAGAGTTGATTAAATATAACAATTAGGAATAATCTTACATAATTACCTGGACGGTCAATGCACCATTTAACGACTGGTCGCAGCTAATATGATAAACTAGGTTTGGAGTGCAGATGACACTTTGGCTTCCAAGGCGTATTAAATCAGTCCACGTTTCCCTCCTTCTTTATCCTGGGCAGTCCGAATCCCTCCAGAGAACGAATGGACTGGATAGGCTGACTGACAAAATAAAAAAGAGAATGAAGTGTCTGTCACCTGTACAGTGCACCTTATTGCACGTAGTAACAAGTTATATAAAATCTGATGCACCTTCTGCAGTAGGATTACCATGTCAAATATTAAACGAACTGAGTTACCTGTTATGGTTTAAATGGGTGCCCCCACCTCAGGGCAACTAAACAATCAATTAACACTGTAAGGACTATTATAAATGTGCAATGGATAAAAGGCTACAAACTCTTTTCAACTACATACACTTATAAGTCTGACACTAAAAATTAAAAGCTCCCAAAGATTTAAATGTAGGGACACTCTAGAGATTCATATAAAATCACTAAGCTCCCTTTCAAAAAACATCCTTTAAAAATAAGGGATAAATGTAGTCTGATCAAAAATTACTCTCCTTCCCTGAAACTGATCCACACTGATAGGCCGGGTGTCCACTCGGTCACAAGAAACTTCTTTTCAGTAGCAAGAGTTTTAAAAATTGGCCAACTGAGTCAGTCAATCAGGTTTTTTAATTTCCATTTTTCCTATTTAAATTAACCCCATAAAAGTTATAATCAATAATCCATGATTTTTACTGAGTTTAAGAGCTGAATTATCTAATAATTTAATTTTGTTACTGTCCTCTAACATGCAGGTTCGTTTTGGACACCAAAGACTGACCAAGTATAATTCTCACACACTCCTAAAGGGCAATTTCAAAGTATGGTATACTTAATACTTATGTAGTTGACATTGAACAAGCGACTTGTTCTTTTCTATCCCTGCACACAAGAGTTGATTAAATATAACAATTAGGAATAATCTTACATAATTACCTGGACGGTCAATGCACCATTTAACGACTGGTCACAGCTAATATGATAAACTAGGTTCGGAGTGCAGATGACACTTTGGCTTCCAAGGCATATTTATCAGTCCAAGTTTCCCTCCTTCTTTATCCTGGGCAGTCCGAATCCCTCCTAAGAACGAATGGACTGGATAGGCTGACTGACAAAATAAAACAGAGAATGAAGTGTCTGTCACCTGTACAGTGCACCTTATTGCACGTAGTAACAAGTTATATAAAATCTGATGCACCTTCTGCAGTAGGATTACCATGTCAAATATTAAACGAACTGAGTTACCTGTTATGGTTTAAATGGGTGCCCCCACCTCAGGGCAACTAAACAATCAATTAACACTGTAAGGACTATCATAAATGTGCAATGGATAAAAGGCTACAAACTCTTTTCAACTACATAGACTTATAAGTCAACCACTAAAAATTAAAAGCTCCCAAAGATTTAAATGTAGGGACACTCTAGAGATTCATATAAAATCACTAAGCTCCCTTTCAAAAAACATCCTTTAAAAATAAGGGATAAATGTAGTGTGATCAAAAATTACTCTCCTTTCGTGAAACTGATCCACACTGATAGGCCGGGTGTCCACTCGGTCACAAGAAACTTCTTTTCAGTAGCAAGAGTTTTAAAAATTGGCCAACTGAGTCAGTCAATCAGGTTTTTTAATTTCCATTTTTCCTATTTAATTTAACCCCATAAAAGTTATAATCAATAATCCATGATTTTTACTTAGTTTAAGAGCTGAATTATCTAATAATTTAATTTTGTTACTGTCCTCTAACATGCAAATTCGTTTTGGACACCAAAGACTGACCAAGGATAATTCTCACACACTCCTAAAGGGTAATTTCAAAGTATGGTATACTTAATACTTATGTAGTTGACATTGAACAAGCGACTTGTTCTTTTCTATCCCTGCACACAAGAGTTGATTAAATATAACAATTAGAAATAATCTTACATCATTACCTGGACGGTCAATGCACCATTTAACGACTGGTCGCAGCTAATATGATAAACTAGGTTCAGAGTGCAGATGACACTTTGGCTTCAAAGGCGTATTTATCAGTCCAAGTTTCCCTCCTTCTTTATCCTGGGCAGTCCGAATCCCTCCTAAGAACGAATGGACTCGATAGGCTGACTGACAAAATAAAACAGAGAATGAAGTGTCAGTAAGCCTGTACAGTGCACCTTATTGCACGTAGTAACAAGTTATATAAAATCTGATGCACCTTCTGCAGTAGGATTACCATGTCAAATATTAAACGAACTGAGTTACCTGTTATGGTTTAAATGGGTGCCCCCACCTCAGGGCAACTAAACAATCAATTAACACTGTAAGGACTATTATAAATGTGCAATGGATAAAAGGCTAACAAACTCTTTTCAACTACATACACTTATAAGTCAACCACTAAAAATTAAAAGCTCCCAAAGATTTAAATGTATCGACACCCTATAGATTCCAATAAAATCACTAAGCTCCCTTTCAAAAAACATCCTTTAAAAATAAGGGATAAATGTAGTCTGATCAAAAATTACTCTCCTTCCCTGAAACTGATCCACACTGATAGGCCGGGTGTCCAATCGGTCACAAGAAACTTCTTTTCAGTAGCAAGAGTTTTAAAAATTGGCCAACTGAGTCAGTCAATCAGGTTTTTTAATTTCCATTTTTCCTATTTAATTTAACCCCATAAAAGTTATAATAAATAATCCATGATTTTTACTGAGTGTAAGAGCTGAATTATCTAATAATTTAATTTTGTTACTGTCCTCTAACATGCAGGTTCGTTTTGGACACCAAAGACTGACCAATGATAATTCTCACACACTCCTAAAGGGTAATTTCAAAGTATGGTATACTTAATACTTATGTAGTTGACATTGAACAAGCGACTTGTTCTTTTCTATCCCTGCACATAAGAGTTGATTAAATATAACAATAAGGAATAATCTTACATAATTACCTGGATGGTCAATGCACCATTTAACGACTGGTCGGAGCTAATATGATGAACTAGGTTGGGAGTGCAGATGACACTTTGGCTTCAAAGGCGTATTTATCAGTCCAAATTTTCCTTCTTCTTTATCCTGGGCAGTCCGAATCCCTCCTAAGAACGAATGGACTGGATAGGCTGACTGAAAAAATAAAAAAGAGAATGAAGTGTCTGTCACCTGTACAGTGCACCTTATTGCACGTAGTAACAAGTTATATGAAATCTGATGCACCTTCTGCCTGTTATGGTTTAAATGGGTGCCCCCACCTCAGGGCAACTAAACAATCAATTAACACTGTAAGGACTATTATAAATGTGCAATGGATAAAAGACTACAAACTCTTTTCAACTACATACACTTATAAGTCTGACACTAAAAATTAAAAGCTTCCAAAGATTTAAATGTATGGACACTCTATAGATTCACATAAAATCACTAAGCTCCCTTTTAAAAAACACCTTTTAAAAGTAATGGATAAATGTAGTCTGATCAACAATTACTCACACACTCCTAAAGGGCAATTTCAAAGTATGGTATACTTAATACTTATGTAGTTGACATTGAACAAGCGACTTGTTCTTTTCTATCCCTGCACACAAGAGTTGATTAAATATAACAATTAAGAATAATCTTACATAATTACCTGGAAGGTCAATGCACCAGTTAACGACTGGTCATAGCCAACATCATACACTAGGTGCGGAGTGCAGATGACAATTTCGCTTCCAAGGCGTATTTATCACTCCAAGTTTCCCTCTCCCTTTATCCTGGGCAGTGCGAATCCCTCCTAAGAACGAATGGACTTGATACGCTGACTGACAAAATAAAACAGAGAATGAAGTGTCTGTCACCTGTATAATCAAATCTGATGCACCTTCTGCAGTAGGAATACCATGTCAAATATTAAACAAACTGAGTTACCTGTTATGGTTTAAATGGGTGCCAAAACCTCAGGGAAACTAAACAATCAATTAACACTGAGTTTAAGAGCTGAATTATCTAATAATTTAATTTTGTTACTGTCCTCTAACATGCAGGTTCGTTTTGGACACCAAAGACTGACCAAGCATAATTCTCACACATTCCTAAAGGGAAATTCAAAGTATGGTATACTCAATACTCACGTAGTTGACATTGAACAAGCGACTTGTTGTTTTCTATCCCTGGACACAAGAATTGATTAAATATAACAATTAGGAATAATCTTACATAATTACCTGGACGGTCAATGCACCAGTTAACGACTGGTCACAGCTGATATCATATACTAGGTTTGGAGTGCAGATGACACTTTGGCTTCCAAGGCGTATTTATCAGTCCAAGTTTCCCTCCCCCTTTATAATGGGCAGTGCGATTCCCTCCTAAGAACGAATCAACTTGAGAGGCTGACTGACAAAATAAAACAGGGAAGAAGTGTCTGTCAGCTATAGGAAGCAGCTTATTGCACGTAGTATCAAGTTATGTCAAATCTGATGCACCTTATGCAGTACCAATACCAGGTCAAATATTAAACGAGCTGAATTCTCTGTTTTGGATTAAATGGGTGCCCCCACCTCAGGGCAACTAAACAATCAATTAACACTGTAAGGACTATTATAAATGTGCAATGGATAAAAGGCTAAAAAACTGTTTTCAACTATATAGACTTTTAAGTCAGACGCTAAACATTAACAGCTCCCAAAGATTTAAATGTATGGACACTCTATAGATTCACATAAAATCACTAAGCTCCCTTTTAAAAAACACCTTTTAAAAGTAATGGATAAATGTAGTCTGATCAAAAATTACTCTCCTTCCCTGAAACTGATCCTCACTGATAGGCTGGGTGTCCACTCTGTCACAAGAAACTTCTCTTTAGTAGCAAGAGTTTTAAAAATTGGCCAACTGAGTCAGTCAATCAGGTTTTTTAATTTCCTTTTTCCCTATTTAAATTAACCCCATAAAATTAAAGTTATAACCAATAATCCATGATTTTTATGAAGTTTAAGAGCTGAATTATCTAATAATTTAATTTTGTTACTGTCCTCTAACATGCAGGTTCGTTTTCGACACCAAACACTGACCAAGCATAATTCTCACAGACTTCTAAACGGCAATTTAAAACTATGGTATACTCAATACTTATGTAGTTGACATTGAACAAGCGCCTTGTTCTTTTCTATCCCTGGACACAAGAGTTCAATAAATATAACAATTAGGAATAATCTTACATAATTACCTGGAAGGTCAATGCACCAATTAACGACTGGTCGCAGCTAACATGATATACTAGGTTCGGAGTGCAGATGACACTTTGGCTTCCAAGGCGTATTTATCACTCCAAGTGTCTCTCCCCCTTTATCCTGGGCAGTTCGAATCCCTCCTAAGAACGAATCAACTTGATAGGCTGACTGACAAAATAAAATGGAGCATGAAGTTTCTGTCAGCTATAGGAAGCAGCTTATTGCACGTAGTAACAAGTTATATCAAATCTGATGCACCTTATGCAGTACGAATACCAGGTCAAATATTAAACGAGCTGAGTTCGCTCTTTTAGATTAAATGGGTTCCCCCACCTCAGGGGAACTAAACAATCAATTAACACTGTAAGGACTATTATAAATGTGCAATGGATAAAAGGCTACAAACTCTTTTCAACTACATAGACTTATAAGTCTGACACTAAAAATTAAAAGCTCCCAAAGATTTAAATGTATGGACACTCTATAGATTCAAATAAAATCACTACGCTCCCTTTAAAAAAACATCCTTTAAAAATAAGGGATAAATGTAGTCTGATCAAAAATTACTCTCCTTCCCTGAAACTGATCCACACTGATAGGCTGGGTGTCCACTCTGTCACAAGAAACTTCTTTTTAGTAGCAAGAGTTTTAAAAATTAGCCAACTGAGTCAGTCACTCAGGTTTTTTAATTTCCTTTTCCCCTATTTAAATTAACCCCATAAAAGTTATAAGCAATAATCTATGATTTTTACTGAGTTTAAGAGCTAAATTATCTAATAATTTAATTTTGTTACTCTCCTCAAACATGCAGGTTCGTTTTGGCCACCAAAGACTGACAAAGCATAATTCTCACACACTCCTAAACGGCAATTTCAAAGTATGGTATACTCAATACTCACGTAGTTGACATTGAACAAGCGACTTGTTCTTTTCTATCCTTGGACACAAGAGTTGATTAAATATAAACAATTAGGAATAATCTTACATCATTACCTGGACGGTCAATGCACCAGTTAACGACTGGTCACAGCTAACATAATACACTAGGTTCGGAGTGCAGATGACAATTTGGCTTCTAAGGAGTATTTATCAGTACAAGTTTCCCTCTCCCTTTATCCTGGGCAGTCGGAATCCCTCCTAAGAACGAATGGACTTGATAGGCTGACTGACAAAATAAAAAAGGGAATGAAGTGTCTGTCACCTATACGGTGCAGCTTATTGCACGTAGTAACGAGTTATATCATATCTGATGCACCTTATGCAGTAGGAATACCAGGTCAAATATTAAACAAGCTGAGTTAGCTGTTATGGATTAAATGGGTGCGCCCACCTCAGGGCAACTAAATAATCAATTAACACTGTAAGAACTATTATAAATGTGCAATGGATAAAAGGCTAAAAAACTCTTTTCAACTACATAGACTTTTAAGTCAGACACTAAAAATTAAAAGCTCCCAAAGATTTAAATGTACGGACACTCTATAGATTCACATAAAATCACTAAGCTCCCTTTTAAAAAACACCTTTTAAAAATAATGGATAAATGCAGTCTGATCAAAAATTACTCTCCTTCCCTGAAACTTATCCACACTGATAAGCTCGGTGTCCACTCTGTCACAAGAAACTTCTTTTTAGTAGCAAGAGTTTTAAAAATTGGCCAACTGAGTCAGTAAATCAGGTTTTTTAATTTCCTTTTCCCCTATTTAAATTAACCCCATAAAAGTTATAAGCAATAATCCATGATTTTTACTGTGTTTAAGAGGTGAATTATCTAATAATTTAATTTTGTTACTCTCCTCAAACATGCAGGTTCGTTTTGGCCACCAAAGACTGACCAAGCATAATTCTCACACACTCCTAAACGGCAATTTCAAAGTATGGTATACTTAATACTTATTTAGTTGACATTGAACAAGCGACTTGTTCTTTTCTATCCCTGCACACAAGAGTTGATTAAATATAACAATTAGGAATAATCTTACATAATTACCTGGACGGTCAATGCACCATTTAACGACTGGTCGCAGCTAATATGATAAACTAGGTTTGGAGTGCAGATGACACTTTGGCTTCCAAGGCGTATTTATCAGTCCACGTTTCCCTCCTTCTTTATCCTGGGCAGTCCGAATCCCTCCAGAGAACGAATGGACTGGATAGGCTGACTGACAAAATAAAACAGAGAATGAAGTGTCTCTCACCTGTACAGTGCACCTTATTGCACGTAGTAACAAGTTATATAAAATCTGATGCACCTGCTGCAGTAGGATTACCATGTCAAATATTAAACGAACTGAGTTACCTGTTATGGTTTAAATGGGTGCCCCCACCTCAGGGCAACTAAACAATCAATTAACACTGTAAGGACTATTATAAATGTGCAATGGATAAAAGGCTACAAACTCTTTTCAACTACATAGACTTATAAGTCTGACACTAAAAATTAAAAGCTCCCAAAGATTTAAATGTACGGACACTCTAGAGATTC
This sequence comes from Porites lobata, assembly GCA_942486035.1. Taxonomy (NCBI): domain Eukaryota; kingdom Metazoa; phylum Cnidaria; class Anthozoa; order Scleractinia; family Poritidae; genus Porites; species Porites lobata. The sequence goes on along the minus strand of CALNXK010000602.1, from coordinate 73,993 downwards.
ATATAAAATCACTAAGCTCCTTTTCAAAAAACATCCTTTAAAAATAAGGGATAAATGTAGTCTGATCAAAAATTACTCTCCTTTCCTAAAACTGATCCACACTGATAGGCCGGGTGTCCACTCGGTCACAAGAAACTTCTCTTCAGTAGCAAGAGTTTTAAAAATTGGCCAACTGAGTCAGTGAATCAGGTTTTTTAATTTCCATTTTTCCTATTTAATTTAACCCCATAAAAGTTATAATCAATAATCCATGATTTTTACTGAGTTTAAGAGCTGAATTATCTAATAATTTAATATTGTTACTGTCCTCTAACATGCAGGTTCGTTTTGGACACCAAAGACTGACCAAGGATAATTCTCACACACTCCTAAAGGGTAATTTCAAAGTATGGTATACTTAATACTTATGTAGTTGACATTGAACAAGCGACTTGTTCTTTTCTATCCCTGCACACAAGAGTTGATTAAATATAACAATTAGGAATAATCTTACATAATTACCTGGATGGTCAATGCACCATTTAACGACTGGTCGGAGCTAATATGATAAACTAGGTTCGGAATGCAGATGACACTTTGGCTTCAAAGGCGTATTTATCAGTCCAAGTTTCCCTTCTTCTTTATCCTGGGCAGTCCGAATCCCTCCTAAGAACGAATGGACTGGATAGGCTGACTGACAAAATAAAACAGAGAATGAAGTGTCTGTCACCTGTACAGTGCACCTTATTGCACGTTTTTTACAAGTTATATAAAATCTGATGCACCTTCTGCAGTAGGATTACCATGTCAAATATTAAACGAACTGAGTTACCTGTTATGGTTTAAATGGGTGCCCCCACCTCAGGGCAACTAAACAATCAATTAACACTGTAAGGACTATTATAAATGTGCAATGGATAAAAGGCTACAAACTCTTTTCAACTACGTACATAGACTTATAAGTCTGACACTAAAAATTAAAAGCTCCCAAAGATTTAAATGTATGGACACTCTATAGATTCAAATAAAATCACTACGCTCCCTTTAAAAAAACATCCTTTAAAAATAAGGGATAAATGTAGTCTGATCAAAAATTACTCTCCTTCCCTGAAACTGATCCACACTGATAGGCAAGGTGTCCACTCGGTCACAAGAAACTTCTTTTTAGTACCAAGAGTTTTAAAAATTGCTCAACTGAGTCAGTCAAACAGGTTTTTTAATATCCTTTTTCCCTATTTAAATTAACCCCATAAAAGTTATAACCAATAATCCATGATTTTTACTGAGTTTAAGAACTGAATTATCTAATAATTTAATTTTGTTACTGTCCTCTAACATGCAGGTTCGTTTTGGACACCAAAGACTGACCAAGCATAATTCTCACACACTCCTAAAGAGCAATTTCAAAGTATGGTATACTCAATACTCACGTAGTTGACATTGAACAAGCGACTTGTTCTTTTCTATCCCTGCACACAAGAGTTGATTAAATATAACAATTAGGAATAATCTTACATAATTACCTGGATGGTCAATGCACCATTTAACGACTGGTCACAGCTAATATGATAAACTAGGTTCGGAGTGCAGATGACACTTTGGCTTCCAAGGCGTATTTATCAGTCCAAGTTTCCCTTCTTCTTTATCCTGGGCAGTCCGAATCCCTCCTAAGAACGAATGGACTGGATAGGCTGACTGACAAAATAAAACAGAGAATGAAGTGTCTGTCACCTGTACAGTGCACCTTATTGCACGTAGTAACAAGTTATATGAAATCTGATGCACCTTCTGCAGTAGGATTACCATGTCAAATATTAACAAACTGACTTACCTGTTATAGTTTAAATGTGTGCCCCCACCTCAGGGCAACTAAACAATCAATTAACACTGTAAGGACTATTGTAAATGTGCAATGGATAAAAGGCTACAAACTCTTTTCAACTACATAGACTTATAAGTCAACCACTAAAAATTAAAAGCTCCCAAAGATTTAAATGTAGGGACACTCAAGAGATTCATATAAAATCACTAAGCTCCCTTTCAAAAAACATCCTTTAAAAATAAGGGATAAATGTAGTCTGATCAAAAATTACTCTCCTTTCCTGAAACTTATCCACACTGATAGGCCGGGTGTCCACTCGGTCACAAGAAACTTCTTTTCAGTAGCAAGAGTTTTAAAAATTGGCCAACTGAGTCAGTCAATCAGGTTTTTTAATTTCCATTTTTCCTATTTAATTTAACCCCATAAAAGTTATAATAAATAATCCATGATTTTTACTGAGTTTAAGAGCTGAATTATCTAATAATTTAATTTTGTTACTGTCCTCTAACATGCAGGTTCGTTTTGGACACCAAAGACTGACCAAGGATAATTCTCACACACTCCTAAAGGGCAATTTCAAAGTATGGTATACTCAATACTCATGTATTTGACATTGAACAAGCGACTTGTTCTTTTCTATCCCTGCACACAAGAGTTGATTAAATATAACAATTAGGAATAATCTTACATAATTACCTGGATGGTCAATGCACCATTTAACGACTGGTCGCAGCTAATATGATAAACTAGGTTCGGAGTGCAGATGACACTTTGGCTTCAAAGGCGTATTTATCAGTCCAAGTTTCCCTTCTTCTTTATCCTGGGCAGTCCGAATCCCTCCTAAGAACGAATGGACTGGATAGGCTGACTGACAAAATAAAACAGAGAATGAACTGTCTGTCACCTGTACAGTGCACCTTATTGCACGTAGTAACAAGTTATATGAAATCTGATGCACCTTCTGCCTGTTATGGTTTAAATGGGTGCCCCCACCTCAGGGCAACTAAACAATCAATTAACACTGTAAGGACTATTATAAATGTGCAATGGATAAAAGGCTACAAACTCTTTTCAACTACATAGACTTTTAAGTCAGACACTAAAAATTAAAAGCTCCCAAAGATTTAAATGTATGGACACTCTATAGATTCAAATAAAATCACTATGCTCCATTTAAAAAAACATCCTTTAAAAATAAGGGATAAATGTACTCTGATCAAAAATTACTCTCCTTCGATGAAACTGATCCGCACTGATAGGCTCAGTGTCCACTCGCTCACAAAAAACTTCTTTTTAGTACCAAGAGTTTTACAAATTGCCCAACTGAGTCAGTCAAACAGGTTTTTTAATATCCTTTTTCCCTATTTAAATTAACCCCATAAAAGTTATAACCAATAATCCATGATTTTTACTGAGTTTAAGAACTGAATTATCTAATAATTTAATTTTGTTACTGTCCTCTAACATGCAGGTTCGTTTTGGACACCAAAGTCTGACCAAGCATAATTCTCACACACTCCTAAAGAGCAATTTCAAAGTATGGTATACTCAATACTCACGTAGTTGACATTGAACAAGCGACTTGTTCTTTTCTATCCCTGCACACAAGAGTTGATTAAATATAACAATAAGGAATAATCTTACATAATTACCTGGAAGGTCAATCCATCAGTTAACAACTGGTCGCAGCTAACATGATACACTAGGTTCGAAGTGCAAATGACACTTTGGTTTCCACGGCGTCTTTATTAGTCCAAGTTTCCCTCCCTCTTTGTGCTGCGCAGTCCGTATCCCTCCTAAGAACGAATGGACTTGATAGGCTTAGGGTTAACGACTGGTCGCAGCTAACATGATACAGTAGGTTCGGAGTGCAGATGACACTTTGGCTTCCAAGGCGTATTTATTAGTCTAAGTTTCCCTCCCCCTTTATCCTGGGCAGTCCGAATCCCTCCTAAGAACGAATGGACTTGATAGGCTGACTGACAAAATAAAACAGAGAATGAAGTGTCTGTCACCTATAAGGTGGAGCTTATTGCACGTAGTAACAAGTTATATGAAATCTGATGCACCTTCTGCCTGTTATGGTTTAAATGGGTGCCCCCACCTCAGGGCAACTAAACAATCAATTAACACTGTAAGGACTATTATAAATGTGCAATGGATAAAAGGCTAACAAACTCTTTTCAACTACATACACTTATAAGTCAACCACTAAAAATTAAAAGCTCCCAAAGATTTAAATGTATCGACACCCTATAGATTCCAATAAAATCACTACGCTCCCTTTCAAAAAACATCCTTTAAAAATAGAGGGATAAATGTAGTCTGATCAAAAATTACTCTCCTTCCCTGAAACTGATCCACACTGATAGGCCAGGTGTCCACTCGGTCACAAGAAACTTCTTTTCAGTAGCAAGAGTTTTAAAAATTGGCCAACTGAGTCAGTCAATCACGTTTTTTAATTTCCATTTTTCCTATTTAATTTAACCCCATAAAAGTTATAATAAATAATCTATGATTTTTACTGAGTTTAAGAGCTGAATTATCTAATAATTTAATTTTGTTACTGTCCTCTAACATGCAGGTTCGTTTTGGACACCAAAGACTGACCAAGGATAATTCTCACACACTCCTAAAGGGCAATTTCAAAGTATGGTATACTTAATACTTATGTAGTTGACATTGAACAAGCGACTTGTTCTTTTCTATCCCTGCACACAAGAGTTGATTAAATATAACAATTAGGAATAATCTTACATAATTACCTGGATGGTCAATGCACCATTTAACGACTGGTCGGAGCTTATATGATAAACTAGGTTCGGAGTGCAGATGACACTTTGGCTTCCAACGCGTATTTATCAGTCCAAGTTTCCCTTCTTCTTTATCCTGGGCAGTCCGAATCCCTCCTAAGAACGAATGGACTGGATAGGCTGACTGACAAAATAAAACAGAGAATGAAGTGTCTGTCACCTGTACAGTGCACCTTATTGCACGTAGTAACAAGTTATATGACATCTGATGCACCTTCTGCCTGTTATGGTTTAAATGGGTGCCCCCACCTCAGGGCAACTAAACAATCAATTAACACTGTAAGGACTATTATAAATGTGCAATGGATAAAAGGCTACAAACTCTTTTCAACTACGTACATAGACTTATAAGTCTGACACTAAAAATTAAAAGCTCCCAAAGATTTAAATGTATGGACACTCTATAGATTCAAATAAAATCACTAAGCTTCTTTACAAAAAACATCCTTTAAAAATAAGGGATAAATGTAGTCTGATCAAAAATTACTCTCCTTCCCTGAAACTGATCCACACTGATAGGCCGGGTGTCCACTTGGTCACAAGAAACTTCTTTTTAGTACCAAGAGTTTTAAAAATTGCTCAACTGAGTCAGTCAAACAGGTTTTTTAATATCCTTTTTCCCTATTTAAATTAACCCCATAAAAGTTATAACCAATAATCCATGATTTTTACTGAGTTTAAGAACTGAATTATCTAATAATTTAATTTTGTTACTGTCCTCTAACATGCAGGTTCGTTTTGGACACCAAAGACTGACCAAGCATAATTCTCACACACTCCTAAAGAGCAATTTCAAAGTATGGTATACTCAATACTCACGTAGTTGACATTGAACAAGCGACTTGTTCTTTTCTATCCCTGCACACAAGAGTTGATTAAATATAACAATTAGGAATAATCTTACATAATTACCTGGACGGTCAATGCACCATTTAACGACTGGTCACAGCTAATATGATAAACTAGGTTCGGAGTGCAGATGACACTTTGGCTTCCAAGGCGTATTTATCAGTCCAAATTTCCCTCCTTCTTTATCCTGGGCAGTCCGAATCCCTCCTAAGAACGAATGGACTGGATAGGCTGACTGACAAAATAAAACAGAGAATGAAGTGTCTGTCACCTGTACAGTGCACCTTATTGCACGTAGTAACAAGTTATATGAAATCTGATGCACCTTCTGCCTGTTATGGTTTAAATGGGTGCCCCCACCTCAGGGCAACTAAACAATCAATTAACACTGTAAGGACTATTATAAATGTGCAATGGATAAAAGGCTACAAACTCTTTTCAACTACGTACATAGACTTATAAGTCTGACACTAAAAATTAAAAGCTCCCAAAGATTTAAATGTATGGACACTCTATAGATTCAAATAAAATCACTACGCTCCCTTTAAAAAAACATCCTTTAAAAATAAGGGATAAATGTAGTCTGATCAAAAATTACTCTCCTTCCCTGAAACTGATCCACACTGATAGGCCGGGTGTCCACTCGGTCACAAGAAACTTCTTTTTAGTACCAAGAGTTTTAAAAATTGCCCAACTGAGTCAGTCAAACAGGTTTTTTAATATCCTTTTTCCCTATTTAAATTAACCCCATAAAAGTTATAACCAATAATCCATGATTTTTACTGAGTTTAAGAACTGAATTATCTAATAATTTAATTTTGTTACTGTCCTCTAACATGCAGGTTCGTTTTGGACACCAAAGACTGACCAAGCATAATTCTCACACACTCCTAAAGGGCAATTTCAAAGTATGGTAAACTTAATACTTATGTAGTTGACATTGAACAAGCGACTAGTTCTTTTCTCTCCCTGCACACAAGAGTTGATTAAATATAACAATTAGGAATAATCTTACATAATTACCTGGAAGGTCAATCCATCAGTTAACAACTGGTCGCAGCTAACATGATACACTAGGTTCGAAGTGCAAATGACACTTTGGTTTCCAAGGCGTCTTTATCAGTCCAAGTTTCCCTCCCTCTTTGTCCTGCGCAGTCCGTATCCCTCCTAAGAACGAATGGACTTGATAGGCTGACTGACAAAATAAAACAGAGAATGAAGTGTCAGTAAGCCTGTACAGTGCACCTTATTGCACGTAGTAACAAGTTATATAAAATCTGATGCACCTTCTGCAGTAGGATTACCATGTCAAATATTAAACGAACTGTGTTACCTGTTATGGTTTAAATGGGTGCCCCCACCTCAGGGCAACTAAACAATCAATTAACACTGTAAGGACTATTATAAATGTGCAATGGATAAAAGGCTACAAACTCTTTTCAACTCCATAGACTTTAAAGTCAGACACTAAAAATTAAAAGCTCCGAAAGATTTAAATGTATGGACACTCTATAGATTCAAATAAAATCACTAAGGTTCTATACAAAAAACATCCTTTAAAATTAAGCGATAAATGTAGTCTGATCAAAAATTACTCTCCTTCCCTGAAACTGATCCACACTGATAGGCAGGGTGTCCACTGGTCACAAAAAACTTCTTTTTAGTAGCAAGAGTTTTAAAATTTGGCAAACTGAGTCAGTCAATCAGGTTTTCAATTTCCTTTTCCCCTATTTAAATTAACCCCATAAAAGTTATAACCAATAATCCATGATTTTTACCGAGTTTAAGAGCTGAATTATCTAATAATTTAATTTTGTTACTGTCCTCTAACATGCAGGTTCGTTTTGGACACCAAAGACTGACCAAGTATAATTCTCACACACTCCTAAAGGGCAATTTCAAACTATGGTATAGTTAATACTTATGTAGTTGACATTGAACAAGCGACTTGTTCTTTTCTATCCCTGCACACAAGAGTTGATTAAATATAACAATTAGGAATAATCTTACATAATTACCTGGAAGGTCAATGCACCAGTTAACGACTGGTCATAGCCAACATCATACACTAGGTTCGGAGTGCAGATGACAATTTCGCTTCGAAGGCGTATTTATCACTCCAAGTTTCCCTCTCCCTTTATCCTGGGCAGTGCGAATCCCTCCTAAGAACGAATGGACTTGATACGCTGACTGACAAAATAAAACAGAGAATGAAGTGTCTGTCACCTGTACGGTGCACCTTATTGCACGTAGAAACGACTTATGTCAAATCTGATGCACCTTCTGCAGTAGGAATACCATGTCAAATATTAAACAAACTGAGTTACCTGTTATGGTTTAAATGGGTGCCAAAACCTCAGGGAAACTAAACAATCAATTAACACTGAGTTTAAGAGCTGAATTATCTAATAATTTAATTTTGTTACTGTCCTCTAACATGCAGGTTCGTTTTGGACACCAAAGACTGAGCAAGCATAATTCTCACACATTCCTAAAGGGAAATTCAAAGTATGGTATACTCAATACTCACGTAGTTGACATTGAACAAGCGACTTGTTGTTTTCTATCCCTGGACACAAGAATTGATTAAATATAACAATTAGGAATAATCTTACATAATTACCTGGAACGTCAATGCACCAGTTAACGACTGGTCGCAGCTGATATTATATACTAGGTTTGGAGTGCAGATGACACTTGGGCTTCCAAGGCGTATTTATCAGTACAAGTTTCCCTCCCCCTTAATAATCGGCAGTGCGAATCCCTCCAAAGAACGAATCAACTTGAGAGGCTGACTGACAAAATAAAACAGAGAATGAAGTGTCTGTCAGCTATAGGAAGCAGCTTATTGCACGTAGTATCAAGTTATGTCAAATCTGATGCACCTTATGCAGTACCAATACCAGGTCAAATATTAAACGAGCTGAATTCTCTGTTTTGGATTAAATGGGTGCCCCCACCTCAGGGCAACTAAACAATCAATTAACACTGTAAGGACTATTATAAATGTGCAATGGATAAAAGGCTAAAAAACTGTTTTCAACTACATAGACTTTTAAGTCAGACGCTAAACATTAACAGCTCCCAAAGATTTAAATGTATGGACACTCTATAAATTCAAATAAAATCACTAAGCTCCCTTTTAAAAAACATCTTTCAAAAGAAATGGATAACTGTAGGCTGATCAAAAATTACTCTCCTTCCCTGAAAGAGATCCACACTGATAGGCCGGGTGTCCACTTGGTCACAAGAAACTTCTCTTTAGTAGCAAGAGTTTTAAAAATTGGCCAACTGAGTCAGTCAATCAGGTTTTTTAATTTCCTTTTTCCCTATTTAAATTAACCCCATAAAATTAAAGTTATAACCAATAATCCATGATTTTTATGAAGTTTAAGAGCTGAATTATCTAATAATTTAATTTTGTTACTGTCCTCTAACATGCAGGTTCGTTTTCGACACCAAACACTGACCAAGCATAATTCTCACAGACTTCTAAACGGCAATTTAAAACTATGGTATACTCAATACTTATGTAGTTGACATTGAACAAGCGACTTGTTCTTTTCTATCCCTGGACACAAGAGTTCAATAAATATAACAATTAGGAATAATCTTACATAATTACCTGGAAGGTCAATGCACCAGTTAACGACTGGTCGCAGCTAACATGATATACTAGGTTCGGAGTGCAGATGACACTTTGGCTTCCAAGGCGTATCTATCAGTCCAAGTGTCTCTCCCCCTTTATCCTCGGCAGTTCGAATCCCTCCTAAGAACGAATCAACTTGATAGGCTGACTGACAAAATAAAACGGAGCATGAAGTTTCTGTCAGCTATAGGAAGCAGCTTATTGCACGTAGTAACAAGTTATATCAAATCTGATGCACCTTATGCAGTACGAATACCAGGTCAAATATTAAACGAGCTGAGTTCGCTGTTTTGGATTAAATGGGTTCCCCCACCTCAGGGGAACTAAACAATCAATTAACACTGTAAGGACTATTATAAATGTGCAATGGATAAAAGGCTACAAACTCTTTTCAACTACATAGACTTCTAAGTCAGACACTAAAAATTAAAAGCTCCCAAAGATTTAAATGTATGGACACTCTAGAGATTCATATAAAATCACTAAGCTCCCTTTTAAAAAACACCTTTTAAAAATAATGGATAAATGCAATGTGATAAAAAATTACTCTGCTTCCCTGAAACTTATCCACACTGATAAGCTGGGTGTCCACTCTGTCACAAGAAACTTCTTTTTAGTAGCAAGAGTTTTAAAAATTGGCCAACTGAGTCAGTAAATCAGGTTTTTTAATTTCCTTTTCCCCTATTTAAATTAACCCCATAAAATTAAAGTTATAAGCAATAATCCATGATTTTTACTGTGTTTAAGACGTGAATTATCTAATAATTTAATTTTGTTATTGTTCTCAAACATGCAGGTTCCTTTTGGCCACCAAAGACTGACCAAGCATAATTCTCACACACTCCTAAATGGCAATTTCAAAGTATGGTATACTCAATACTCACGTAGTTGACATTGAACAAGCGACTTGTTCTTTTCTATCCCTGGACACAAGAGTTGATTAAATATAACAATTAGGAATAATCTTACATAATTACCTGGAAAATCAATGCAGTAGTTAATGACTGGTCACAGCTAACATGATACACTAGGTTCGGAGTACAGATGACACTTTAATTTCCAAGGCGTCTTTACTAGTCCAAATTTCCCTCCCTCTTTATCCTGCACAGTCCGAATCCCTCCTAAGAACGAATGGACTTGATAAGCTGACTGACAAAATAAAACAGAGAATGAAGTGGCTGTCACCTATAAGGTGCAGCTTATTGCACGTAGTAACAAGTTATATCAAATCTGATGCACCTTATGCAGTACGAATACCAGGTCAAATATTAAACGAGCTGAGTTCGCTGTTTTGGATTAAATGGGTGCCAAAACCTCAGGGCAACTAAACAATCAATTAACACTGTAAGGACTATTATAAATGTGCAATGGATAAAAGGCTAAAAAACTCTTTTCAACTACATAGACTTTTAAGTCAGACGCTAAAAATTAAAAGCTCCCAAAGATTTAATTGTATGGACACTCTATAGATTCAAATAAAATCACTAAGCTTCTTTACAAAAAACATCGTTTAAAAATAAGGGATAAACGTAGTCTGATCATTCCCTGAAACTGATCCACACTGATAGGCTGGGTGTATACTCCGTCACAAGAAACTTCTTTTTGCTAGCAAGAGTTTTAAAAATTGGCCAACTGAGTCAGTCAATCAGGTTTTTAAATTTCTTTTTTCCTTATTTAAATTAACCCCATAAAAGTTATCAGCAATAATAGATCATTTTTACTGAGTTTGAGAGCTAAATTATCTAATAATTTAATTTTGTTACTGTCCTCTAACATGTAGGTTCGTTTTGGCCAACAAAGACTGACAAAGCATAATTCTCACACACTCCCAAAGGGCAATTTCAAAATATGGTATACTCAATACTCATGTAGTTGACATTCAACAAGCGACTTGTTCTTTTCTATCATTGGACACAAGAGTTGATTAAATATAACAATTAGGAATAATCTTACATAATTACCTGGAAAATCAATGCAGTAGTTAATGACTGGTCACAGCTAACATGATACACTAGGTCTGGAGTGCAGATGACACTTTTGCTTCCAAGGCGTATTTATTAGTCCAAGTTTCCCTCCCTCTTTATCCTGGGCAGTCCGAATCCCTCCTAAGAACGAATGGACTTGATAGGCTGAATGACAAAATAAAACAGAGAATGAAGTGTCTGTCAGCTATACGGTGCAGCTTATTGCACGTAGTAACGAATTATATCAAATCTGATGCACCAAATGCAGTAGGAATACCGGGTCAAATATCAAACGAACTGAGTTACCTGTTATGGTTTAAATGGGTGCCCCCACCTCAGGGCAACTAAACAATCAATTAACACTATAAGGACTATTATAAATGTGCAATGGATAAAAAGCTAACAAACTCTTTTCAACTACATAGACTTATACGGCAGACACTAAAAATTAAAAGCTCCCAAAGATTTAAATGTATGGACACCCTATAGGAATAGGAATAATCTTACATAATTACCTGGAAGGTCAATGCACCAGTTAACGACTGGTCACAGCTAACATGATATACTAGGTTCGGAGTGCAGATGACACTTTGGCTTCCAAGGCATATTTATCAGTCCAAGTTTCTCTCCCCCTTTATCCTGGGCAGTTCGAATCCCTCCTAAGAACGAATCAACTTGATAGGCTGACTGACAAAATAAAACAGAGAATGAAGTTTCTGTCAGCTATAGGAAGCAGCTTATTGCCCGTAGTAACAAGTTATATCAAATCTGATGCACCTTATGCAGCACAAATACCCAGTCAAATATTAAACGAGCTGAGTTCGCTGTTTTGGATTAAATGGGTCCCCCCACCTCAGGGCAACTAAACAATCAATTAACACTGTCACGACTATTATAAATGTGCAGTGGATAAAAAGCTAACAAACTCTTTTCAACTACATAGACTTTTAAGTCAGACGATAAAAATTAAAAGCTTCCAAAGATTTAAATGTATAGACACTCTATAGATTCAAATAAAATCAATAAGCTGCTTTACAAAAAACATCCCTTAAAAATAAGGGATAAATGTAGTCTGATCAAAAATTACTCTCCTTCCCTGAAACTGATCCACACTGATAGGCTGGGTGTCCACTGTGTCACAAGAAACTTCTTTTTAGTAGCAAGAGTTTTAAAAATTGGCAAACTGAGTCACTCAATCAGGTTTTTTAATTTCCTTTTCCCCTATTTAAATGAACCCCATAAAAGTTATAAGCAATAATCCATGATTTTTACTGAGTTTAAGAGCTAAATTATCTAATAATTTAATTTTGTTACTGTCCTGAAACATGCAGGTTCGTTTTGGCCACCAAAGACTGACAAAGCATAATTCTGACACACTCCTAAACGGCAATTTCAAAGTATGGTATACTCAATACTCACGTAGTTGACATTGAACAAGTGACTTGTTCTTTTCTATTCCTGGACACAAGAGTTGATTAAATATAACAATTAGGAATAATCTTACATAATTACCTGGACGGTCAATGCACCAGTTAACAACTGGTCACAGCTAACATAATACACTTGGTTCGGAGTGCAGATGACACTTTGGCTTCCAAGGTGTATTTATCAGTCCAAGTTTCCCTCCCTCATTATCCTGGACAGTGCGAATCCCTCCTAAGAACGAATCAACTTGATAGGCTGACTGACAAAATAAAACAGAGAATGAAGTGTCTGTCAGCTATAGGAAGCAGCTTATTGCATGTAGTATCAAGTTATGTCAAATCTGATATACCTTATGCAGTACCAATACCAGGTGAAATATTAAACGAGGTGAGTTTGCTGTTTTGGATTAAATGGGTGACCTCACCTCAGGGCAACTAAATAATCAATTAACACTGTAAGGACTATTATAAATGTGCAATGGATAAAAGGCTAAAAAACTCTTTTCAACTACATAGACTTTTAAGTCAGACGCTAAAAATTAAAAGCTCCCAAAGATTTAAATGTATGGACACTCTATAGATTCACATAAAATCACTAAGCTCCCTTTTAAAAAACACCTTTTAAAAATAATGGATAAATGTAGTCTGATCAAAAATTTCTCTCCTTCCCTGAAACTGATCCACACTGATAGGCTGGGTGTCCACTCTGTCACAACAAACTTCTTTTTAGTAGCAAGAGTTTTAAAAATTAGCCAACTGAGTCACTCACTCAGGTTTTTTAATTTCCTTTTCCCCTATTTAAATTAACCCCATAAAAGTTATAAGCAATAATCCATGATTTTTACTGAGTTTAAGAGCTAAATTATCTAATAATTTAATTTTGTTACTGTCCTCAAACATGCAGGTTCGTTTTGGCCACCAAAGACTGACAAAACATAATTCTCACACACTCCTAAACGGCAATTTCAAAGTATGGTATACTCAATACTCACGTAGTTGATGTATTGAACAAGCGACTTGTTCTTTTCTATCCCTGGACACAAGAATTGATTAAATATAACAATTAGGAATAATCTTACATAATTACCTGGAAGGTCAATGCACCAGTTAACAACTGGTCACAGCTAACATAATACACTAGGCTCGGAGTGCAGATGACAATTTGGCTTCCAAGGCGTTTTTATCAGTAAAAGTTTCCCTCTCCCTTTATCCTGGGCAGTCCGAATCCATCCTAAGAACGAATGGACTTGATAGGCTGACTGACAAAATAAAACAGAGAATGAAGTGTCTGTCACCTATACGGTGCAGCTTATTGCACGTAGTAACGAGTTATATCAATTCTGATGCACCTTATGCAGTAGGAATACCAGGTCAAATATTAAACAAGCTGAGTTAGCTGTTATGGATTAAATGGGTGCCCCCACCTCAGGGCAACTAAATAATCAATTAACACTGTAAGGACTATTATAAATGTGCAATGGATAAAAGGCTAACAAACTCTTTTCAACTACATAGACTTTTAAGTCAGACGCTAAAAATTAAAAGCTCCCAAAGATTTAAATGTATGGACACTCTATAGTTTCAAATAAAATCACGAAGCTTCTTTACAAGAAACATCCTTTAAAAATAAGGGATAACGTAGTCTGATCATTCCCTGAAACTGATCCACACTTATAGACCGGGTGTCCACTCGGTCACAAGAACCTTCTTTTTACTAGCAAGAGTTTTAAAAATTTGAAAACTGAGTCAGTGAATCAGGTTTTTTAATTTCCTTTTTCCTATTTAAATTAACCCCATAAAAGTTATAACCAATAATCCATGATTTTTACGAAGTTTAGGAGCTGAATTATCTAATAATTTAATTTTGTTACTGTCCTCTAACATGCAGGTTCGTTTTGGACACCAAACAGTGACCAAGCATAATTCTCACACACTCCTAAAGGGCAATTTCAAACTATGGTATACTCAATACTTTAATTTTTTAGTCACCTGTTTTATAAAATTTTATAAAATTTCATAAAATTTTGTAAATTCTTACATGATTTTATGAAATATTTTTCACAAACTTCACACTTTTATAAAATTATATTTTATTTCATAAAACTTTGTATGTTTTTATAAAACAAAATTCAGAATAGTTCATGCACTTATAAAATTGTATATACTTTTATAAAATTTTAGACCAAATACAACTCGGTAATGTACAAAAAAAAAAATTATTATTATAATTGCTCAAATGTCACGAAACTAGTTGACAGTTTTTTGGCTCCCTTGTTTGAAGTTTTCCCAGGTTTTGTTTGGTTAAAATTGCGCTCTGACGTGATTTTAATTCTAACAAGTGACACATTTACCAGTAAAAGTGTACTGTAGTCATTAATTGCTTAAAAAAAAACAAAAAATATTCTGGTTTTAAGGAGAACTTGCAGTTTTTAGCCGAGAATGATATTTATCTTTATATCAATGTCAGTGAAACAATTCAACCACGAGTGGATACCTTCTGTTAATACAACCACTAATAATACCATGCACTAATTCAAGTTCCTTATGAAAGAGTAGACTGTATATATAACATAAATTTAGAAACTTCCAGTCATTATTGTGTAAATCTTATAAATATTTTGCACAGAAACCCTGAATTTCTTATGCACAGGAGTGAGTTTTTCATGGCCTAAGATGGGATATTTTCAATATTGGAAGAAAACCTGTGAAAATACTGTGAAAAATATGTGAAATACCCTGTCACAAGAAAACAACCTGTGAAAAAACCTGTGAATTTTGCACAGCCTAAATTTTGAGAAAATTTCAAAATTTAGGACCCTGTGAAAAAACCTGTGACTCAAATAAGCCTGTGAAAATTACCCTGTCAAAAAACCTATGACAAAGTTTGAGAAAATTGCTTAAAAACACCTCTCAAAAACCCTGTGAAAAAACCTTGGAATAAATTTTGAGAAAAGTGCTTAAGAAACACCTCTGGAAAACTATATGAAAACAACTGTGAACAAAAAATGAAATGAAAAAAATGAAATTCATAACAGAAATTTACAAAGACACACTGCAAATAATGAAGGAATAAATAATGTGCTGTACTTATATAATTATTTAACATGACTGTAAATAAAACACATGCATTAAGTAAAATAAAAAGCTGGATGATTTGGTGCAAGACATTTGTTTTTGCTACTCAGAGTTTCATGCTGTCCAAAGTAACGGTTACAGTCACTGGTATGGAGAAAATAATGTAGTATTATGTAGTAGGCTGTGTCATAACAATAAGCAGTTGGGAAAAAGGACACCAGAAAAAAATATTCGGCCTCGCATTGGATGGGAACCTATAACCCTGGGAGATGTTTTTTCTTTGGTAGTTCATGAATAAGTAATCTTTTCAGTGATGAATAAATGAAAGTGATTGTTTGAAAATCATACATTTGAACTGAATAAGTAGTTGCAGAAAAGAAAACCTGCTGTCAAGTTTTGAACATAACTGCAATTATCTTTTACTAAATGGCCAGTATGGGGAGATGGACCGACTTGTGTGACACCATTTTTTGGGAACAAAACATGTTTGGCTATATAAAAGACCTGTTTGAAACAGGAAACGAAAAAAAAGGGGGGGACACCAGTCCTGCTATGAAAAATGGTGGCCATAAGTGGAGGTTTGACTGTATATCAAGTAGCAATTCCCTTTAAGTCCTTTATTATTGTTTTCATAGGATGACCATGTCAATCTGACAGGGGAAAGGGATTTCAGACAGATTCTTGCCCAAACTACCCCCACCCTCCCACAAAGAACACATAAATAAAAAATTTAATATTGATGTATAAGTTTTATAATTCAGTCCCTCTAATTCTATCAATAGCAATGTCAGTGTACGTTTTGGTTTGCAGCCACCTGAACAGGTGGCCATTATTGGTGGTCAAAACAATAAATATGTATTTTTTCATAGAATTTGTTTGAAAGTTGAAGAGAAGACTGGGAAAAATTGGGCTTCAAGTAGTATTATACTTTTTGCAAGGGAGGCCAAGTTCCCATGATAAATAATGTATTAGTTCGTAGGTTTGATCATTGATAGGATAGTTTTGGTCAAGATGCTAAAAAAAATAGGTTAAACCTAAAGCTAGTGAAAATATGGAGCTCTGAAATGTTGTTAATATATGTTAATTGTTCATTTGAAAAGTATTTGTCTGTTTCTGATTGGCTAAAATCCCCAGATAATTCTCCACAACCAGCTACCATTGACCAGTTTAGGAAGACATAATACCAATACCAGGACAGTTAATATCCATATTGTTCTGATACTAATCGAGGAAAAGGCCAACAGTAGGAGCACAGTAATTCAACTGCTTGGGTGGACATGGTGAAAATGGTGGAGATTCAGTCTTACATTTTACGAAGAAAAAATAACTACAATAGAGCCCCAGTAACTCAAATTCTGAAGGGAAACGAAAAACAGTTTGAGTTAGCAAGGAATTCAAGTTATGGGGTAAATTTCAGTGAAATTAACATAGTTAAGAGAAGGGAAATTCAGTTCAAGTTAGCAAGAAATTTGAGTTATCTGAGGTTCTACTGTATTGCTTAAAATAAATTAAGGAATGAAGGGTGACAACTGCTATTTGAAGAATATCTGCTATCGCAACTTAGAAACATCCACTGCCAAAAAAAAATGCAAATACACGTATTATATTATGAACATGGAGGCAGCAACTTACATATGTTTTAAACTTGGGAATAATTTTGAATGAATATTAAAAATATTAAAACAATTATTGCCGATTTGTCTTTATTGAGAATTATGCAGCTATCAAGGGGGCTTGATCCGCATTATTCTTCGCAAAATATTGACTCCAAAGTGAATGCAAATAGAATATGTGAAACTCAATATAACTTTGACTCTTCAAGAACCAAATAATCAAATAATCAAATAATAAATTAAAAGAAGGAAGTTTCTTAGTCAGAGAAAAACAAAACTTAAGCCTTTTTATAAGCTACTGTAAAAGTCCAGATTTATATGCTTATCTGTTTTCCCTAATTCAAGTGGCTCAATCTCCGGCCCACTGTAAGAGTAAGTTCTTTCACTGGATGACCCTATCATAAGCAGCCTATTCAAGCAGGTCTGTCCACCCTAACTGAAGACCTGGTAAAGAATTATGAGAATTTATTAGATTTGAAAGTGTGTTAAATTTGTACAGGAAAAGCTCTCAGATTTGGAATTTATAAAGAAGCATTTGCTCAAGGTTCGTGCATGCAGTAAAGCTTAAATCAAAGAAAGCAAGGAAAGTTGTGTTGTGTAATTAAAATGACCTCACTGAAATACAGCCGTAAGTACTCACCTTACAGTACTTTTTTTTCTTCCATTCGGCATATTGAGCTTCTGCTTCTGTATAACGACAGGTAAAAAAATCTCATAAACGGTTCTACTGACTTCACTTGCCAACTCAAAGCGATGCACGAAGCAGTTTCCTTTAATATTCTGACCTCAGTTTAGATCTCATGCTTGTCCCTCACATATTTTTTCATTAATTTAACCAGTCAAACAAAAAGAATATGCACAAAGATCGACGATCTACAGGGGCGTAGCCAGGAGTTTTCAAAGGAGGGGTCACAGAGGCTACTCACCAGAGATCACCAGACCATATATGGTTTATACCGCTGCTCTCTCTCGTGTATCAGCGGGCTCAGTCGTATTGAGACAAGAGCCGTCGACGAAAATACTTTACAAAAAAACAAATTTTAAAAAAGTGTGCTTTTCAACAATGGCTTTTACGGCCAAGATATTGTCATGGCGTTTTCGCCACCTAAATATTGTAGGTTGTTTGCTCAAAAGAAGGCCTACCAAGGGGGGGTCACGGGTACCCCAGGACCTCCCCCTAGCTACGCCCCTGATCTAGCTCGATCCGAACGTCCAGAAACCAAGATGGCCGCACTCGGACGGGACGGTGAAAGACTGGATCCTAGAACCCGTGTTTTGGCGGTTTTGGCGCGAATTTCTGAACGCGGCTACCAAACTTACCCAACCTCTTCATTCGTAGCTGAACAGCGAACAAGAACAAGAGATATTTTCCCCCCTACCTCGATTTGTAATTCTTTCTTCTATGGAGTTTTCATTTTTAAAATAATCAAAGACTGGCCGAAAAGGTAAGTGCTTTCCTGTCCTTTAATTTGGATGAATGGGGTTCTCTTTTTATAATATTTTTGACCCTTTTTACGAGGTTTAGACAGTGGTTTAGAAAGGAACTAGAATTTAAGCTTATTCTCCCGATCTGCTTCTTTTTATTTTTCTACTGTAAACAGGTTGTACGCTCATTTGAAATTGAGCTGTTAAATTGTTTTAGACAACAACTATGCAGCAAAGTTCTTGTAATGAGCACTTCAGTTTATGCTCGATAATCCTTTTTCCGTCCTACATGTTCTGGATTCCATGCGGTTGATTCTGGATTTCAGTCCTCGAGCTGTATTTTTTGGATTCTAAGGCCAAGGATTCGGGATTCCCTTACATGGGGCGAGTTTTTAAGAACCCAGTGATTTCACTGTTTTGGATGCACGCCCTCGTGGTTTTGAAACTTAATCCATCTAATAGTTACAGTATTTCTTACAGTTGAGAACTTTTCTTTTCTTTCTTAGCTTGTAACAAGCACCTTTCATCTATGCTCTGTTTCAGATTTTTATTTCACATTGTTGCAAAACTAAATAACTACTTTTTTTGTCACCAACCTGACTATGAAAACTAATCAACTAATGAAGTTAAATACGTTTTATGAACAGTAATAAGACTACTGTAAAAATGCCTGTCCCTTGATGGCCAAGCTGAATCAAGCACTCAGTATATAGCATGCCAGTTCATCTGACAAAAAGATTGTGGTTATTTGAAGACTACTGATTATGTGAGTATCTCTACATTTTTTTAAGTTAAGAAGACCATCATCAATCAGGATCCAATTTATTTTGTCTAGTTTTATATGAGATATTAGCTAACAAAATAATAAGATGTATTTACCTGTGTTCCTGTTTCTTTACGAGTAATTTTGGAAGGGTTTTGAATCGGATCAGAAATGGCAAACATTGCTAGCAAGATGAATTGCCAGTATCAAATGGTTGTTTGCCTGATGCTTCATAAATAGGAGGCAATGTCAGTTACATATTAAGTTCCCAATATTGTTAACTGTTAACTCTCCTTGGTAAAAAGGAGAAGAGAGAAAAGAGACAATTATTAAGGGGATTAAATAAGGGCAATTTTATTTTGAGGCATATAATTCCTTTGTTACTAGACAAAATCGGCTAGTATCCCACACCTCTATTGATTATTTAAAGGTTCAATTATACGGTGTTGTTTTGACGCCCATTTTTTGCTTAGAATTGTGTTGTTTTTAGAGGCTACTTTTCGTCCAGTCTGTGACTACACTTGACTTGACCAGAAGTAAGTTGTCATGTGCTTTGTCAGGATGGTTCTATGTTCTCATGACAGTCACTTTTGTTTGGATTTGACACCTTTAGATGTGTTGGAAGTAGAAAAACAGACCATACCACGTGGAATGCATGAGATACATTTTACCACTTTATAATGTCGTGTTGCTCTGTAGTAAATTATAATGTTTTAGACCAATTTTTCACTAATGAAAAGGAAAAATGTCCAATAATACTGTGACAAGGATTGCTTGGTAAAAATTTCTTGGTAAAAATATGCAATGATTCTGATAATAATTTCCGTTCTATTATATCTGGACACTGCATTTGAGGAAAATATCCGAAAAAATTTAATTCGACTTCCCAGTGATTTTAAAACAACATTGCAATTACCATGCATGAAAAGGAGATTAATTCATGTCAAGAGTGCCTGAGATTGCAGTCAAAGGCTGCCAGTTCCAGTTTCCATGCGCATTTCCATGAGTAGGACTGGTCAAGTCAACTGGAGTCACATATCGTACAAGCACCGCTACAGTCGAGTTTCATCTCTTGTCTCTTTTCTCTTCTCGTGGCTGTTAAATTGAAACCCGTTAGACAAGCAGATATTTAACATTGGCAATGTTAACCATCTCCTGATCCGATTCAAATTCCTTCTAATTAAAAACACACAGGATCACTGTTAGCTAAATACATACTATTTTATTAGGTAATACAGCTTAAATGCATGCGTTGAGGTTCTATTTGACTTGGGAACAGAAATCAGACTTCAACATTGTATTTTTTTCTGGGGGGTGGCAACATACAGCTGCCAGGTAAACTCCTCCCATTTCAGAGTTTTTTCCACAGGTTCTGACCATGAAAAAAGGCCTGTTCACAGGTTTTGAGATTTTCCACCCCGTGAAAAACACTGTGAAAGTTTAGAGGTTTTTCACACCGGGTCTTTCACAGGTATTTTCACAGGTTAAAAACTCACAGGGTTTTTCACAGGGTTTTGCATAGGTTCTGACCCTGTGAAAAATACCCTGTTCACAGGGTCTCAATGGTTTCACACCCTGTGAAAAAGGTGTGAAAACCATGTGAGAAAACATGTGAAATTGAACAGTTCACATGTTTTTTTACAGTTTTATTCCCACGTTTTTCATAGCATTTTCACATGTTTTTATCCAATAGTCATATAAAAAATTGTTATAAGGCGTAAATAAGCCATTTTCCCCTCGTGCCATTGAATCAGTTAAACAACTCTGAGTGTATTTAAAGTTAAATGTTTTGCAATGAAACTGATGTTAATTTTTCATGAATTGTGAGCGACTTGAACTGACCGAATGATGTTAACTTAAATTGCTTTAAGTGTTGTATATTAATAACTAATTGAAAGTAATTTGGAAGAAAAATGGAAATAAAAGTCAGCTGGTCTGTTCCTGTCATTATAGGCCACTTGCACTAAGAGGTCACGTGACCAATGCTTCCTTTAAACAATGAGTTGGATCTTGCTGATGCCAAAAATTGTTAGAGCACACAAAAATTATCTTACACCCGAAATTTGAGAGGAAACGCATTTAAGGGAGATATTTTATGGCACTTTGATTTTTCAGCAAAGTAGTATGATTTGTATTGGCCACCATGTTGGAGGGCATGCTTTTGCCCTCCAACATGGCTGCCAAAACTACTTCTTGCTCATATCTTGTTCAACGTTTCATATTTACGCTCAGATGTGCTGTAAACGTTATCACATCATCTTTTCAACATTTTCCTTGAAGTTTAAGTGCAAAATTTGTGTTCGGAGAGAGGTAATTCATAATTTTAAAAATCACATTTTGGTCATCTGACCAACTGGTCGCATCTAATATGATACACTAGGTGCGGAGTGCAGATGACACTTTGGTTTCCAAGGCGTCTTTATTAGTCCAAGGTTCCCTCCCCTTTATCCTGCGAAGTCCGAATCCCTCCTAAGAACGAATGGACTTGATAGGCTGACTGACGAAATAAAACAGAGAATGAGGCGTCTGTCACCTATAAGGTGCAGCTTATTGCACGTAGTAACGAGTTGTATCAAATCTGATGCACCTTATCCAGTAGGAATACTATGTCAAATATTAAACGACCTGAGTTAGTTGTTATGGATTAAATGGGTGCCCCCACCTCAGGGCAAATAAACAATCAATTAACACTGTAATGACTATTATAAATGTGCAATGGATAAAAGGCTAACAAACTCTTTTCAACTACTTAGACTTTTAAGTCAGACGCTAAAAATTAAAAACTCCCAAAGATGTAAATATAGGGACTTTCTAGAGATTCATATAAAATCACTAAGCTCCCTTTCAAAAACGGTCCTTTAAAAATAAGGAATAAAACTAGTCTCATCATAAATTACTCTCCTTCCCTGAAACTTATCCACACTGATAGGCCGGGTGTCCACTTGATCACAAGAACCTTCTTTTCAGTAGCAAGAGTTTCAAACATTGGCCAACTGAGTCAGTCAATCAGGTTGTTTAATTTCCCTTTTCCCTATTTAAATTAACCCCATAAAAGTTATAACCAATAATCAATGATTTTTACTGAGTTTAAGACCTGAATTATCTAAGAATTTAATTTTATTACTGTCCTCTAACATGCAGGTTCGTTTTGGACACCAACACTGACCAAGCATAATTCTCACACACTACTAAAGAGCAATTTCAAAGTACCGTATACTCAATACTCATGTAGTTGACATTGAACAAGCGACTTGTTCTTTTCTATCCCTGGACACAAGAGTTGAATAAATATAACAATTAAAAATAATCTTACATAATTACCTCGAGGGTCAATGCACCAGTTAACAACTGGTCGCAGCTAACATGATACACTAGGTTCAGAGTGCAGATGACACTTTGGTTTCCAAGGCGTCTTTATTAGTCCAAGTTTCCCTCCCCGTTTATCCTGGGCAGTCCGAATTCCTCCTAAGAACAAATGGACTTGATAGGCTGACTGACAAAATAAAACAGAGAATGAAGTGTCTGTCACCTATACGGTACAGCTTATTGCACCTAGTAACGAGTTATATCAAATCTGATGCACCTTATGCAGTAGGAATACTATGTCAAATATTAAACGAGCTGAGTTAGCTGTTATGGATTAAATGGGTGCCCCCACCTCAGGGCAACTAAACAATCAATTAACACTATAAGGACTATTATAAATGTGCAATAGATAAAAGGCTAACAAACTCTTTTCAACTACATAGACTTACAAGGCAGACACTAAAAATTAAAAGCTCCCAAAGATTTAAAAGTATGGACACTCTATAGATTCAAATAAAATCACTAAGATCCCTTTCAAAAAACATCCTTCAAAAATAAGGGATAAATGTAATCTTATCAAAAATTACTCTCCTTCCCTGAAACTGATCCACACTGATAGGCTGGGTGTCCACTCGGTCACAAGAAACTTCTTTTTAGTAGCAAGAGTTTTAAAAATTGGCCAACTGAGTCAGTCAATAAGGTTTTTTAATTTCCTTTTTTCCTATTTAAATTAACCCCATAAAAGTTATGACCAATAATCCATGATTTTTACTGAGTTTAAGAGCTGAATTATCTAATAATTTAATTTTGTTACTGTCCTCTAACATGCAGGTTCGTTTTGGACACCAAAGACTGACAAAGCATATTTTTCACACACTCCTACAGGGCAATTTCAAGGTAGGGTATACTCAATACTTATGAAGTTGACATTGAACAAGCGACTTGTTCTTTTCTATTCCTTGAACAAAGAGTTGAATAAATATAACAATTAAGAATAATCTTACATAATTACCTGGAAGGTCAATGCACCAGTTAACGACTGGTCGAAGCTAACATGATATACTAGGTTCGGAGTGCAGATGACACTTTGGCTTCCAAGGCGTATTTATCAGTCCAAGTTTCCCTCCCTCTTTATCCTGCGCAGTTCGAATCCCTCCTAAGAACGAATCAACTTGATAGGCTGACTGACAAAATAAAACAGACAATGAAGTGTCTGTCAGCTATAGGAAGCAGCTTATTGCACGTAGTAACAAGTTATATCAAATCTGATGCACCTTATGCAATACGAATACCAGGTCAAATATTAACAAGCTGAGTTCGCTGTTTTGGATTAAATGGGTGCCCCCACCTCAGGGCAACTAAACAATGAATTAACACTGTAACGACTATTATAAATGTGCAGTGGATAAAAGGATAACAAACTCTTTTCAACTACATAGACTTTTAAGTCAGATGCCAAAAATTAAAAGCTCCCAAAGATTTAAATGTATGGACACTCTATAGATTCAAATAAAATCACTAAGCTTCTTTACAAAAAACATCCTTTAAAAATAAGGGATAAATGTAGTCTGATCAAAAATTACTCTCCTTCCCTAAAAATGATCCACACTGATAGACCGGGTGTCCACTCAGTCACAAGAAATGTCTTTTTAGTAGCAAGAGTTTTAAAAATTGGCCAACTGAGTCAGTCAATCAGGTTTTTTAATTTCCTTTTTTCCTATTTAAATTAACCCCATAAAAGTTATAACCAATAATCCATGACTTTCACTGAGTTTAAGAGCTGAATTTTCTAATAATTTAATTTTGTTACTGTCCTCTAACATGCAGGTTCGTTTTGGACACCAAGCACTGACCAAGCATAATTCTCACATACTCCTATAGGGCAATTTCAAAGTATAGTATACTCAATACTTATGTAGTTGACATTGAACAAGCGACTTGTTCTTTTCTATCCCTAGACACAAGAGTTGATTAAATATAACAATTAGGAATAATCTTACATAATTACCTGGAAGGTTAGGAATAATCTTACATAATTACCTGGAAGGTCAATGCACCAGTTAACAACTGGTCGCAGCTAACATGATACACTAGGTTCAGAGTGCAGATGACACTTTGGCTTTCAAGGCGTATTCATTAGTCCAAGTTTCCCTCCCCCTTTATCCTGGGCAGTCCGAATTCCTCCTAAGAACGAATGGACTTGATAGGGTGACTACGAAATAAAACAGAGAATGAAGTGTCTGTCACCTATAAGGTGCAGCTTATTGCACGTAGTAACGAGTTATATCAAATCTGATGCACCTTATCCAGTAGGAATACTGTGTCAAATATTAAAAAAGCTGAGTTACCTGTTATGGATTAAATGGGTGCCCCCACCTCAGGACAAGTAAACAATCAGTTAACACTGTAAGGACTATTATAAATGTGCAATGGATAAAAGGCTAACAAACTCTTTTCAACTACATAGACTTATAAGGCAGGCACTAAAAATTAAAAGCTCCCAAAGATTTAAATGTATGGACACTCTATAGATTCAAATAAAATCACTAAGCTCCCTTTCAAAAAACATCCTTTAAAAATAAGGGATAAATGTAGTCTGATCAAAAATTACTCTCCTTCCCTGAAACTGATCCACACTGATAGGCCGGGTGTCCACTCGGTCACAACAAACTTCTTTTTACTAGCAAGAGTTTTGAAAATTGGCAAACTGAGTCAGTCAATCACGTTTTTTAATTTCCTTTTTCCCTATTTAAATTAACGCATAAAAGTTATAACGAATAAGCCATGATTTTTACTGAGTTTAAGAGCTGAATTATCTAATAATTTAATTTTGTTACTGTCCTCTAACATGCAGGTTCGTTTTGGAAACCAAACACTGACCAAGCATAATTCTCACACACCCCTAAAGGGCAATTTCAAACTATGCTATACTCAATACTTATGTAGATGACATTGAAGAAGCGACTTGTTCTTTTCTATCCCTGGACACAAGAGTTGATTAAATATAACAATTAGGAATAATCTAACATAATTACCTGCAAGGTCAATGCACCAGTTAACGACTGGTCGCAGCTAACATGATACACTAGGTTCGGAGTGCAGATGACCCTTTTGCTTGCAAGGCGTATTTAATAATAATAATAATAATAGTAATAAAATATTTATATAGGGCTTATCCTTTTAAGTTCTAAGCGCCTGAGCGGACGAACTGAAGAGGTAAATCCATCAATCTGAACTGACTGGGAACGATCCGTAAGATAAGACTGAAGCCACGAAAGCGCCTTTCCTTTTATACCAAACCTGGATCGCAGTCTGTGTAACAATATCTTATGATCGACGGTGTCGAAGGCTGCTGATAGGTCTACAAGCAAGAGAACGACGCATTGTTTATCATCGATTGATTTCAGTATATCATTTTGAACTCGTAGAAGTGCTGTCTCACAACTGTGGTGTTTCTTATAAGCAGACTGGAGACTTTCATTCAGGTCGTTATCACACAAATAATTTGTCAGACGCATGGCTGCAACTTTTTCAATAACTTTAGACAAAAACTTCAGGTTAGATACAGGTCGAAAGTTAGAAAAGATTTCAAAGTCTTGGGACGGTTTCTTCAGTAGAGGAGACAACACTGCATTCTTCATGGAAATTGGCATTGCAGCTGAATTGAATGAGAGGTTTACGACGCTTTTAATAATAGGTAGTATATCATCGATACAATAGCGTAAAAGAGAAGCAGGTACAGGATCAAGAGAACACGAATTGGCGGCGATTTTCTTCACTAGACCAGAAAGTTCATCCTCTGAGGTGGGAG
>CALNXK010000602.1:0-42500 GCA_942486035.1 Porites lobata | reverse complement strand
CAAAGATTTAAATGTATGGACACTCTATAGATTCAAATAAAATCACTAAGCTTCTTTACAAAAAACATCCTTTAAAAATAAGGGATAAATGTACTTTGATCAAAAATTACTCTCCTTCCCTGAAACTAATCCACACTTATAGGCCGGTTTCCACTCGGTCACAAGAAACTTCTTTTCAGTAGAAAGAGTTTTAAAAATTGGCAAACTGAGTCAGTCAATCACGTTTTTTAATTTCTTTTTTCTCTATTTAAATTAACCCCATAAAAGTAATAACCAATAATCCATGATTTTTACTGAGTTTAAGAGCAAAATTATCTGATAATTTAATTTTGTTACTGTCCTCTAACATGCAGGTTCGTTTTGGACACCAAACACTGACCAAGCATAATTCTCACACACTCCTAAAGGGCAATTTCAAAGTATGGTATACTCAATACTCATGTAGTTGACATTGAACAAGCGACTTGTTCTTTTCTATCCCTGGACACAAGAGTTGAATAAATATAACAATTAGGAATAATCTTACATAATTACCTGGAAGGTCAATGCACCAGTTAACAACTGGTCGCAGCTAACATGATACACTAGGTGCAGAGGGTAAAGACACTTTGGTTTCCAAGGCGTCATTATTAGTCCAAGTTTCCCTCCCCCTTTATCCTGGGCAGTCCGAATCCCTCCTAAGAACGAATGGACTTGATAGGCTGAATGACAAAATAAAACAGAGAATGAAGTGTCTGTCAGCTATAGGAAGCAGCTTATTGTACGTAGTAACGAGTTATATCAAATCTGATGCATCTTATGCAGTAGGAATACCAGGTCAAATATTAAACTAGGACTGGTGAGTTAGCTGTTATGGATTAAATGGGTGCCCCCACCTCAGGGCAACTAAACAATCAATTAACACTGTAACAATTATTATTAACGTGCTATGGATAAAAGGCTAACAAACTCTTTTCAACTACATAGACTTTTAAGTCAGACACTAAAAATTAAAAGCTCTCAAAGATTTAAATGTATGGACACTATAGATTCACATAAAATCACTAAGATCCCTTTCAAAAAACATCCTTTAAAAATAAGGTATAAATGTAGTCTGATCAAAAATTACTCTCCTTGCCTGAAACTGATCCACACTTATAGGCTGGGTGTCCACTCTGTCACAAGAAACTTCTTTTTAGTAGCAAGAGTTTTAAAAATTGGCCAACTGAGTCAGTCAATCAGGTTTTTTAATTTCCTTTTTCCCTATTTAAATTAACCCCATAAAAGTTATAAGCAATAATCCATGATTTTTACTGAGTTTAAGAGCTAAATTATCTAATAATTTAATTTTGTTACTGTCCTCTAACATGCAGGTTCGTTTTGGCCTACAAAGACTGACAAAGCATAATTCTCAGACACTTCTAAAGGGCAATTTCAAAGTATAGTATACTCCATACTCATGTAGTTGACATTCAACAAGCGACTTGTTCTTTTCTATCCCTGGACACAAGAGTTCATTAAATATAACAATTAGGAATAATCTTACATAATTACCTGGAAGGTCAATGCACGAGTTAACGACTGGTCGCAGCTAACATGATGTACTAGGTTCGGAGTGCAGATGACACTTTGGCTTCCAAGGCGTATTTATCAGTGCAAGTTTCTCACCCCCTCTTATCCTGGGCAGTCCAAATCCTTCCTAAGAACGGATGGACTTGATAGGCTGACTGACAAAATAAAACAGAGAATGACGTGTCTGTCAGCTATAGGGTGCAGCTTATTGCATGTAGTAACAAGTTTTATTATATGGAGGAGAGTGTTTTACTGGGAACTAAACCACTCGTAGATTCCATACGCCACTTCATCCGGGACCCAAGTGGCGTATTTTCCGTATGTCACCTTTGTGAGTGTCGTATCGTTCAATGACGTCTTGATTCGCGCCTTTTGCTTTTGTTGAAATGGTTTCTTCATATAATGAAAAGAACATTACACGTTGGCTCGAAGATATGAATTTTATGTTCTCGTGGCAAAAACAATATCTCACTTGTTCGCTTCGCTCACTCGTGAGATATTGTTCTTGCCACTCGAACATAAAATTCATATCTTCTCGCCACCGTGTAATATCCTCTATATATCAAATCTGATGCACCTTCTGCAGTAGGAATACCATGTCAAATATTAAACAAGCTGAGTTAGCTGTTTTGGATTAAATGGGTGCCCCCACCTCAGGGCAAGTAAACAATCAATTAACACTGTAAGGACTATTATAAATGTGCAATGGATAAAAGGCTAACAAACTTTTTTCAACTACATAGACTTTTAAGTCAGACGCTAAAAATTAAAAGCTCTGAAAGATTTAAATGTATGGACACTCTATAGATTCAAATAAAATCACTAAGATCCCTTTCAAAAAACATCCTTTAAAAATAAGGGTAATTGTAGTCTGATCAAAAATTACTCTCCTTCCCTGAAACTGACCACACTGATAGGTCGGGTGTCCACTCGGTCACAAGAAACTTCTTTTTAGTAGCAAGAGTTTTAAAAATTGGCCAACTGCGTCAGTCAATCAGGTTTTTGAATTTCCTTTTCCCCTATTTAATTCAAC
This sequence comes from Porites lobata, assembly GCA_942486035.1. Lineage (NCBI taxonomy): Eukaryota > Metazoa > Cnidaria > Anthozoa > Scleractinia > Poritidae > Porites > Porites lobata. The sequence continues at coordinate 39,916 of CALNXK010000602.1, read as the reverse complement.
CCCATTAAAGGTATAACCAATAATCCATGATTTTTACTGAGTTTAAGAGCTGAATTATCTAATAATTTAATTTTGTTACTGTCCTCTAACATGCAGGTTCGTTTTGGACACCAAAGACTAACCAAGCATAATTCTCACGCAGTCATAAATAAAGGGCCATAATTTCAAAGTGTGGTATACTTATGCAGCTGACATCGATCAAGTGAGTTGTTCTTTTCTATCCCTGCACACAGAGTTGAATGAGTATAACAATTAAGAATAATGTTACATAATTACCTAAAAGGTTAATGCACCAGTTGGCAACTTGTCGCAGCTGACATCATATACTAGGTTCGGAGTGCAGATGGCACATTGGCTTAAAGGGCGTATCTATCGGTCCAAGTGCGCCCTCCTAACCTGGAAGGAGTTTCGTGTGAATACATGGATTACTTATTTAAAGTCTCACCCTCAAATGTGTCTATACCTGTCGGTTAGCACGATTAATTAGCCCAATGTGATCTTTATGAATCTACTGCAAACAGTTTCTTTGCTTCTTATCTGACCCAGATAAAAAATCAATAACCGCAAGCTATATCCCCGCTGGCGCCTGGCAGGTCGCCGAAAGGGTGACCAATTACCGTCGCCCGAGCGAGGCACAATATATAAAAATAACCCATTTTTCAGAGGTTTTCAACGGGTTTTGATGTTCTAACGACAATTAGATCTCCTCTGGACCCTGTGACCCTGACAATCATCTCAAGAATGCAATGCTGGCTTTTTTCGATCAGAGGTCAAATCAAAATGTCTCACTACTTCGATATAAAGAAAAAGTCAATCTTCATTTCCATTGTTTTGGTTAAATTTTTAACTATAATGTGTTGAATATACAAGATTCCATATTACAGTGGTTTATCCAGACCTTCAGATAAGGGGGGGAGCGGTCATCCAGACCCTGAGATAGGGGGGGGGGCCCGGTCTTTTTTTCAGCCCCTCGGGCCTCATTTTGGGGCTTGCGCCAAAAAATTATTTGAATCTGCACATACAAAGCCTCGAAGATCAATTATTGCAATTTGCTTTGGCATCCATCTCTCCTTTACGATGAGTAGTATGCTGTGTGTTCACAGACTGCGGGTCTTACATAATAAATCATGGTTTTGAGACAGATCTTTTGAGTCAATGCTTTTATCTAACAACGTTCGTTCGATTCTTTTTGAGTTCTGCGACCTTTAACACATTCGATACAATATGGAACTACGCTACATTTTAATACTGGCAAAGAACAGAGAATGCAAATCTCTGGCATGTGTTAAATTGTAATCTCTGCTCTAATTACTCTATGGCCTGCGCCTTAGTATAAAAATCTTGTTTAAAAATGTGACGCTTTATCGAATAACCAGAGGAGGAGCGAACGTCTTCCCACAATGCATTGCAATTCAAAGTAATATATCAAGATTTTTCGTGACATTTCATCATAACGTCGACAAGATAATGTTGAAGTGTATTTCAGCTCCAGAAGGGAACTAACGCGTAGAGACTTTTCCCGCCGGTTTTCCGTGGAGGCCGCATGAAAGGTCAAGATGTTGTGACGTCAAACGTCGCCTGTCACGCCATGCTTTGGACAGAAAATAGTAATGACTCGAGACCAACAAAAACATGATATAGAAATCCCACAAAACCGGCAGGTTTGATCAGGATCACTACTTATGATAGTTCAGAACGGCTGAATTTTTTCGATTTGTGAAATTTACTGAGAATATGGGACTGCCGGCCATTTAGTGTTTTGAAAACCTTGACCGGCAGTCAAGCTGAAAAAAGTTCCAAGTGTCACAAAACACGGTTTCGTCTTCTGAGCCCAGCGTAAACCAAACACTAGACTTCTATAAAGAAAAAAAAAGATCTATAAAGCATTTCAGGATCGCTCGACTTGTCTTAATCGACATATGATAGTTTAGATTAGCTAGACTCTTTCGATTTTGTGAAATTTATGGAATATGGGACTGCCGGTCATTTAGCATTTTGAACACCTTGACCGGTCACCGGCCATATAGCCACAGCGTTAATTTTAATCACCTTGTTATTTCTTTGGTATTGGCTACCCTGCCTTATGGTGCAAATGAAATTGAAATGATTGAAGATTTGGCATGGGTAACGCATGGGAATGTGAGAAGTTTTCACAATTTCTAAGCTTAATTAAGTCTACCTTCTCATCACTCCATATTCCCTGCTAGCAGAGGTCTCTTACAACGAGGCAAAAATGAGAGAGAGAGAGAGAGAGAGAGATACCTAACAGTGTTCGGATTAAGCCATTTTCCTAAAAAATCGGAATCATTAACAAAAAAGTCCTTCTTTCAGAGTCTCCGTATTTCCTGAGTGATGCCACGTTTCCCAGCATTCTGTAAGACTCAAAACACTTATCACAAAACCGCCAAAGTTGACCGATTTCCCGGCTTTCCAAATGTTTAAATTCCTGGGTCACTTTGAGTCACTTTAGTAAAAATAGGAAAATAAACCTCTGAATTACTTAAATGTCGGACTTAATCAAACAATGCCGCACTAGAAAAGAAACTACAAACATGTTTTCGGAACCTTTCCTTGACAGTGAACGATGACAGATCAGGATATCACAATTCAAATACGAAAAAATATACGTTTTTAAAAAAATACTCTCGTAAAGCTTCCTTTTATGAAAAGATAAAAAGACAAAGAATGTATGAGTGGTCTTACTTACCTCTAGTTAGGATTCTAACCCAGTAAAAATGTCACACAAAAACTCCGTAAAAACACCATGTGCGAAGGAAAACTCCGCCATCTTGGAAGAAACACAATCGCAATGCACTGTGGGAAGACGTTCACTCCTGTGGATTGGACCAAACGGTGAAGAATCGCGGTAGTAGGAAGTTTATTGCTGGTCACTTAGGGACGGATTAGAAAACTTATGAGCGGGGGCGGGCGAAGTACAAAAAAAATCTTCGCGCAAGGGGAAATGAAATGGAAAAAAATTCGTGCACGCCTATTAACCCTAAAAAATATTCTTCTTCCATGAAAAAATTACTATCAGAACAGGCATCCAAGGGAGTAACCAGATATTTTGTCTCTGGGCACTTGACTTCAGAAAGCCCAAAGGGATCATCGCATCCTGGATCAATTACCTTAGCATCAGGTGAAGCACCCAAGTAGGGGGAATCTAGGCTGATAACAAGTCCTGACTTAAGTATCTTAACAGGCCTTCGAATTGACATCATGTACTTCTGGTACTGTTCAAGGGCGACTGGCTCATATTTGAGACCATGATTTGTATACCTTGAAGAAAAAGGTTTGGGGTTAAGTAGATTTTTTACTAGGGTCTCATGGTTTCGTTTCCTTTCCCTGATAAGGCCAAAATTTGAGGCAGTGAACCTAAATTTTCTTTCATCCTTCCATTCTTGGCAAGTTGACTGTTCCCGTGTTTTCCTCTCAATTTCATTTAGCTCATCAACATCTACTTGTATTTTTTCTAGTAAGCATCTCTCATCTCCAGAAATCTCAGTCGGTATTTGAAACTGTTCATGTGAAGCCCTGAGGGGAAATCTGGGAAAAGCAGTTAACTGAGAATCATGAACATGATTGTCTGAATCTGACCTGTTGACAGATGAAATGTCACAAAACACTTTAAAGTTATCTTCAGTAACGGATAGTTGGTAACTGGCAAAGGATCCTTGAGGACGTTTTCCAAATTTTGTCGGGACGAGTGTAGTTGACTCAGTTCTTGCAGTCATAATTTGTGATAAAGCCATTTTAGGGTTAAGCGCTCTTAACCGTTCCAATAATTTTGTTTCAGATGCCTGCTGACCCTAGCCTCCCACGCAGGCGTTTTTAGGGGAGCTCGTATTTCTTCCCTCCCATGGGGAGGGAAGAAAAACGAGCTCCCCTGAAAACGCCTGCGTGGGAGGCTATGCTGACCCTTAAGGCTATTTCGGGCCTCATACAAAAGACATTTCACACCAGAGTCTCTGGATGATGATTGTTTGTCTAACTCTAAGCTTGTTTTGGTCACCAACACTTCCATCACTGGTTGTGGATTTATACAGTCTCCTCTTCCCTTTCGACGCCACCGCTGCAGAGTTGATGTGCAGCTCCGTTTTGGCTGCATATCGTCTTCGTTTTCAAGATCAGTCACACTTTTACACTCATACAATGAAAACTTGCATAATTTTAACAAAAGAGCCAAAATATGGTTGCAAAACCCGACCTGGCCAGCAACACAAGAGCAAGAGGCATTCTTGACCTCTCCACTAAAAATGCACAATGCAACTTTTAAGTTGTGGGGAGGATCATTTTTTCTAAAGCTGTGATGGCACTGACAGCGCAAATAGAAATAAGTATTATCGCTTGCTGCTGACAAGTTCTTTAAATATTCGTCGTTCAAAAACGTTGTAGCTTTTCGCACACTAGTCGGTACTGAGTGACTTTTGCTTGAATCAATGTTTTTCCCTGACTTTGCGATATGATAGTTCATCTCGGCACGCGTGAAAAAAGGCATTCGTTTTAAATCGCCAGACCAGCCATCCGAAGGGTAGTTTGGTTGCGGTGCATTAACAGCAGCTGAAATGTTGTCTTCACTCGCGGTTCGGTGTTCTTTGCGCTTTGTATATACATTGTGAGGATCAGGATCAACTATATTTTGGTCTCGGCCAGTTCTGATATACTCTTCCACCCTTTAAAAGCGAAAAGAAAACTACTTTTAGCTCGTAAAATCCGATTTTTCACATGTATAGGTGTAATATTTTGACAAGTCATAGCGAAACACGAAGCGATCTTGCGCCTTACCTCTTCACTAGCGCCGCCTTTGTTTTCAATCCCTTCAAAGAATCGCCTCTACATCTCAGCCAAAAACGAAGTTCTTCGCATTTTAATGCCTGGGGCTCTCTTCCAGCGAGAGAAGCTCCCGGGATATCGTCCTGGGTTGGTACACGTGCAGCCATTCGTGACAACCAAAACATCAGGGAAAAGCCGTGGCCTAACTAGCCTCGACTTCGCGCAACTCGGCCCGGTCCGCCCGAGTGGTCCGCCATATTTGCATTCGGTCTCAAAATTCATACAAGGAATTTGATAACAAAAAAAAAATTCCTGCGGCTGGAAATTCCCCCTCCCACCCCCATAACATTTTGACTCCACTACACAACATCAACAGACAAAACGTAATGGCAAATAAGTTTATTTTGGGACGGCTTGGCGAGAACCAACCCTACAAAGTATTTATGTAAATACAATAATAGGTGAATACTGGTGAATACCTAATGTACAACACTTGTAAACTAGCTTTCACAAAAAGATAAAACTCGTGCGACAAATGGTCGCTCTTGACCTGAATCTCCCATTTAAGCAGGCAGGCTTAGTGCCAGGTAGGCTGCCAGTCATTCTGGGGAAACTAATTAATAAAACTCAGACAACGCATAACTGGCACACGGAACACGGTAGTAGCACAGAGGCTAAACAAAAAAAAAAAACTCCTCACAACTGGTCGATCTCGACCTGAATCCCCAAATAAGCACACAGGCTTAGTGTCAGTTAGGCTGCCAGTTAGGCTGGGGAAACTAATTAATAAAACTCAGACAACGCATAACTGGCGCGAGGAACACGGTAGGAGCACAGAGGCTAAGGCTGGGGAAAAAAAAAAACTGCTAAAACTGGTCGATCTCGACCTGAATCCCCAAATAAGCACACAGGCTTAGTGCCAGTTAGGCTGCCAGTTAGGCTGGAGAAACTAATTAATAAAACTCAGACAACGCATAACTGGCACGAGGAACACGGTAGGAGCACAGAGGCTAAGCAAAAAGAAAAAAACTGGCACAACTGGTCGATCTCGACCTGAATCCCCAAATAAGCACGCAGGCTTAGTGCCAGTTAGGCCGGGGAAATTTAATAAAACTGTGATCAACGTATAACTAGGACCGGGAACACTTCAGGAGCACAGAGGCTGAGTGCCAGGAAAACTGGGAATTATCTCCACTAATGTACCCAACAAGGCACGTAGCCCAATAACCAGTAAGACTGCCATAAAAGGCTAGGGCGGGACATTGAGGGTAAACAATGAATAACGACCCTAGCTAGAGGTCTGTAACATTACCTGCAACCTAACTGCGTCAAACGAGACTTACGTCGCCTTCTAAAGAGCGGTTCCGGGACAGCTGACCTAAGCATACATGGAAACTAAATATATCAAGTAAAGGAGCAGGTGCAAAACTGAGATAACTAGTGTACAAGTACATAAAATAAGAAACGGGAAAAAGGCTGAAAACTAGCAGAGCTGAGCTACCGCTTACAAACTGAAGTAAAAGCGGTCAGACGGAGGCCAGAAAAAACCTGCCCAAAAAAACCCCGAAGGGAAAAAATGCGGGCAGGAAATCTGGGTAGGAACCAAGGCTCAAGCTCAAAGCCCTTCCTACGGGACTTAACAATGTAATCGAGAATATGTTGCTCCTAAAAATAAATAAAACAAAAATTTAAGAAAAACCAAGGAGAGGTTGGTTCGTAAGCCTAGATGACGAACACGTGATATACGCAGCCTTATATACCCCCGATATGGCTACCCATGGTGCACCCGGCCTAGTACCCAGGCCCTGTTGTATCTCGTGCCGTCAAAATATTTATTTCTGCCTTCTTCGCGGGCTCATTCGTCAGAAATAACATTTTTCTAATGGTCCGTCCCTTAAAACCTAGCGTCCTCAATTGCAGTGGGCAAAAAAAAAATGGTATGCGGGTCCTCATACTGCAAACATTTGGCCACCGGGCGCTAAACTGATTTTCTTCCAGAAAAATTTTATTTTGAAATATTTCCAAAAACTAATGCGGTTTCAATTACCTTTGGACCAAGATAAATTCATGGGCAAAGTTTGAAGGAAACTGATTTTCGGACCTGAAACGCAGTGGACTGGTTTTAGGGAGACTCTCTCTTAACAAATAATTGACCACTCCAGAAATACCATGACATACCATAATGCTCTTTGTTTGTCACTCCAAAATTTTGCATAAACATTGTCTTAGGTTTCTCTTGGGAGTTAAAATGGCCCCAAGAGAAACTGAAAACAATGCTTATGCAAAATTTGGGGTGACAAACAAAGAGCATTATGGTATGTTATGGTATTTTCTGGAGTGGTCAATTAGGATGGTATAGTGTCTATTATCATGTTTTCTGCTTACCTCTCTACTCCTACATTATACTCCTCGCATGAACATGACTAGTGCCCAGTGAGCTATACCAACTACGCTAGTTTTTTGTTGTGCTATAAACTAAGGTGTTACCTTTGTCTAGTAGAAAGAAAGACAACTAAAAAAACTCGGTCGGTCGCCTTAAAGACCAAACTATCCTACGGACCTCGTTGAAACGGCTTGGAAACTAAAATTTGTTGCGAAGACAACAAACGATATCTCGTCGGTTAAATAAACTCACGGTTTTAATTTTACGGCTCCTAAAACTTACATGTTCTGATAACAACTCATGACAACAACAAAAACCCGACCGCGTGTGAATTACAAAATCAGAGTAACTGTCAATCAAAAAAATGAAATCTGATCACTAAAAACTCACGCGTGCGATTGCGTGACGCGAGACTCGAAATGTCTTTTGTCCATTTCCCCCTCCCCACACTGGGAGGTAAGGATCAGTGTGATTGTTCGATAAAAGATTGAAACAGAAAACTATAACAACGAGAAATGTTCAGTGTTCTAACTTTCGTGCAAGGGCACCAGTTTATGAATTGGTCTAACGATGGTGCTTGCGCCACATTGGATCTTAGCGACTCTGATGTGGCCATCCCTTCCTGTATAAGTTTCGATGATGCGTCCTAGAGGCCATCGTCCTCTTGGCAGTTTAGAATCCAGGACGAGAACAACATCATCCACCTTCAGATCCTTGACCACTTCGGTCCACTTTGGCCTTCTGCTTAACAAAGGAAGGTACTCTTGTAGCCACCTCCTCCAGACTTGGGAAATTATCTCCTGGACCTTTCGCCAACGTTTTCGTGGACTGAACTCGGTGGTATCAACGGTTTCAGGTGCGAATTGACCGCCCAACTGTCCGTGTAAGAAGTGGTTTGGAGTCAGCGGTACAATGTCCTGGGGGTTGGCTGACTGGTAGGCGAGCGGTCGTGCATTGAGCAGTCCTTCCACTCCAGTCACTGCGGTAATTAACTCTTCATCAGTTACGTCACTCGTTCCGATTACTCCGTAAATAGCTTTCTTGGCCGACTTTATCATGGCCTCGTGAATGCTACCAAAGTGTGGTGCCCCGGGGGGGTTGAATCTCCATGTTACACCTCGATTGGCTGTGATTTGCTGAATCTTGTCCTGGTCCAGCTTACTGATCAGTTCTTTTAGTTCGTTGACGGCTCCAACAAAATTGGTCCCACAGTCGCTTATCATTTCCTTTGGCGCTCCCCGTCTGCTTGTAAAGCGTGTAAAGGCATTCAGAAAACTGTCGGTGTCCAAACCAAAAGCCACCTCCAAATGGACCGCACGGGTTGACAGACAAGTAAACAAACACAGCCACCTCTTCTGTCGGCGCACACCTCGTCCTTATACGGTTGTAAAGGGGCCAGCATAGTCAACGGCTGTTTGGTCAAAGGGACGGAAGGTAAAGCGAAGACGGATCCCTGGAATCGGTGCCATGATCTGTGTAGCGGTCTTGCTCTGCATTCGTTTGCACATGTTGCACTCTCGCTCCCACTCTCGGATCTCTTCCCGGGCTGCAATGATCCAAAACTTCTGGTTGATTTGGGACAAGACAAAGTTGGTTCCTGCTGTATGGTTAGCCTGTTCATGATAATGCTTGACAATGAGCTTCGTGACACAATGTCCTCCAGGCAGTATCATTGGAAATCGCACATCGTAAGGCAGGTACTCTGCGAACTGGAGTCTTCCATTTGAACGGATACAGCCTTCTTCATCTAACACAGGATTCAACTTCATTAGTCGGCTCTTGGTCAGTATTGGTCTCCCGGTCACTAGAGCTTTGTATTCGTCAGGGAATGCTTCGCGCTGACAGGATTGCACCACCTCTGCCTCAGCTTCTCTTATTTCACACGGTGACAATGCTTTGCTGGTCTGTCGCGGACCCCTCTTCGACATGTTGTGGAGCGCCCTCCTTACTCTAGCATGTAGGTTCACCAGTCGGCTCCAACTTGAGAAGCGTTTCGGGTTCAATCTCCAGACTGGAACACTGCCACCCTGACTTGGCTTGTCCCTCTGAGCTTGGTTTTCTTGCACTGTCACAAGGGTGGTAGAACCCTGTTGCTGTTTTGTTGTCGACTTCATTTCGGGCATCACTTTCGGGCTTTCGGCTAACTCCATCTTAGGCCACTCACTTTTCTCCTTCATCAGCCATTCCGGGCCATTCCACCATAGTTCGGATTTAGCAAGCTCAGCTGGGCTCGTTCCTCGGGAACACAGGTCTGCAGGATTTTTGTCGGTGGAGACATGTTGCCACTGTACCGGTTCAGTACTAATCTGTATCTCCCCAATACGGTTTAACACAAAGGGTCGAAAGTCTCGGCCTCTTCCACGAATCCACCATAGCACGTCTGTACTGTCGGAAAATAACGACGCTGCTTTCACGGGTAGTTCCAGGACTCTGGACACGGACTGGGTTAACCTTAAACCCACTATGGCTCCCATTAATTCCAGCCTTGGCACGGTCATGGGGGTAAGCGGGGCAACCTTACTCTTAGAGGCTATCAGCTGTGCGGACACGGTACCATCTTCATACTCGCAGCGTAAGTAGGAGGCAGCTCCATAGGCCTGTGTTGAGGCATCAACAAAGGTCACCACCTCCTTCGACTTGACTGGTTGCTGGTTTTGCAGACACCGTGGAATCTTGACCTTTTCTAGGCATGACAGCTGTGAGAACCAGACCTGAAGACGATTAGCCACTTCGTCCTGAACCTCCTCATCCCAGTCATAGCCACGGTTCCACAGTTCTTGGAGCATAATCTTCGCTTGTACGACGAAAGGGCTTATCAGGCCAAGCGGGTCAAAAACAGTTGCAATTTTCTTCAAAACACTCCTCTTAGTAATTGGGTAGCCCTCGGTCACGGGTGTTGCAGGCACGGCCAATAAATCATCGGTGCTGTTCCACTGTAAGCCAAGCGTTGTCGTTACTGTATCCTTACTGTCTTTTATGTCCACTTCTGTGGCTCGGTCCTCCTCGGGTATGGCTGCCATCACCGTTGCTGAATTCGACACCCATTTTCGGGCGTGCATGCCTGCTTTTGCCCACAATGCATTAAGCTGGTGATACAGGTCGACTCCTTTCTCGTCCTCCTCAACACTGTCTAACGAATCATCCATGTAGGTGGACTGAAGGACAGTTTCTGCAGCTAATGGGAACTCGGTTTGGTGCCGCCTGGCATTCTCCTGGGCGATGAATTGGGCTTCGAAGGGAGCTGAGTTCTTCCCGAAAACAACTCTAGAGAATTCATACACATCTGGGTTGCGGCCTGTTTCTCCGTCTCGCCACAGGATTCGAAACAACGATCGGTCTTCAGACTCAATTTCTATTTGGAGGTACATCTCTTGAATGTCACAGACAAGGGCAACCGGGTTACGGCGGAAGCGGATCAGAACATCAAAGAGTTCTCTCTGAAGTTTCGGCCCAGCATGAATGACATCATTAAGAGCGATTCCTTTGTATTTGGCGGAACAGTCAAAGACTATCCTTACTTTGGTTGTAGACTTGCTCATCCTAACAATCGGAAAGTGTGGTAGGTACCAAACTTCAGGGGCGGTGCTTCATTTTCTGGGACTTTACGCAGGTACCCCTTCCCCACATAAGTCTCGATGGTCTTCTTATACTCTCTCTCAACAAATTCTCTCTTTTTTTAGGTTTTTCTCTGTGCTGAGAAGACGGGATTCTGCCATCTGACGATTATCGGGAAGTTGAGGCCTCTGTCCTTTCCACGGCACAGCAACACTGTATCTCTCACCGTTGTAGCAGACTGAGCTGCTAACCCTTTCTAAGGCCAATCTCTCTTCTGCAGTACACACGACTCGGTCATTTAGCTCAGTTCCATAACTCTCGATCTCCCAAAACCTCCTAAGCGTTCCATCTAAATCACAACAACCACCTGCTACACTAACCGGCCCTACATCCCTTGTAAACAGTGTTCGAATTGTATGCGTTCTTGTTCCAGTCTCCGCTCTACCATCTGGAGGTCCGATACAAGTCCACCCAAGCGGACCCAAGCGCGCCACCGGTTCACCCACCTTTCCACGTACATCAGCAAACGAGTAATGCAAGTCAGCATTATCAACACCGATCAACAAATCTACCAAGCCGTCTTTTGCTGGTGACGCGAAGTCGCACTGTGCAAGGTGAGGCCACTTGCCTTTATTCGCATTCCAATTCTCCACTTGGTAATTTCCAGTGACATTGCGGGGACAGGTCTTAACTTCAATTTCCTTTGTAAACTGACCATTAACACTTTCGATCTCTACTTTTAACGGCATAGTCTGAAACGTCTCTACAGAATTGTTCAATACATGAACTTTCACGGTTTGATAAGACTCCTTTAGTCCAAGGGCTCCGGCCACTTCTTCGTTCAAGAATGTCTCGTTTGAGGCATCATCTAGGATTGCATTCACTTTAAGCTTTTTTCCTTGTGCCTTCACCCACACGGGAACGGTACGCAGTGAGTAGGCTTCTTTTGGGCTTCTCGGGTTGTGAGTAGTCATCGCTCGCGAGGCACGACTGTCCTCACCCTCGGGTGATAAAACGGGGCCGACTGCCCCCTCCCATGGAGTAAATGACGGGTAGCTGTTAGAGCTGATCACTGGTTGAGCAGTCCCCATGGGTGGGTTCGTGGCAGGCGGATTCTCATGCAAGAGACGGTGGTGATTTCCCCGGCAACCGTTGATTTGGCAGGTTTGTGACTTCGTACAGAACTTTCCCTGGTGATCATCACCTAAACACCGGAAACACAATCGTTTTTCTTTAGCCAGTGTCCATTTGTCATCGTAACTTTTCTGTTGGAAAACCAAGCAGGCCCATACTCCATGATTCGGGGAACCACAGCACGGACACGGCGGTTTTCGGGTAGGCTGGCCTGAGCCTGGTGGTCTCCTGGCGAAATCTGATCTGACGTGAAAATTTCTGGGCCTGTTTCGATTGTTTGGATTTCGATTTGAATGTTGCCATCCATCAGATTTCTCTGTAACCGATAAGCCATGCGCCATCTCCTTAGCTTCAACGCGGATGTGTACTTCTTCCTTAAGCCAATCCCTCAAACTTACAACAGATCGCTCCCGGCTCTGTTTCTGTAGCCAACGGCTGTACCCTTGTACTTGAACTTCAGCGAGCTTCTTCACTAACAGGCTATGAAGTGTTCCTTCTCCAAGCTCTCCATCGCGCCCCTCGGCCCTAAGCTTAACCACAGTAATACGTATTAAATCTGCAAACTTTTCAAATCCTTGAATGTCGTTGTTTCCCATTTTGGGCATTTTTTCCAGCTGGTCCATGTAGGCCTGCAGTTGCCGCCGCTGACCGCCGAACTTGGCTATCAAGATTTCCTTTGCCTCTTCATATTCTCGTTCTGACACCCCAAGCCCTCGAATCGCTTCCAGCGCGCTGCCGGACAAGCTCTGCCTCAATCTCGCCATTTTTAGGTTGACTGATTCTTTGGACTGGTCCACCAGACTTTCAAACAAGCCCCAAAACTCCTCAAATTTCGTCTTGTCTCCACCATACGTCGGTACTTTCAATGGCTTCAGGCGATGATTCGCGGAATGACTGATTTGCGGGCTTTCAGGAACGTTTATTTCTCCTTGACTGCTGTGCGAATTTTGGGAAGGCGTTGGAGGCAAAACTGGGTTGAGCGAACCCTGCAAAACGATCGGCGGACTTGAATGAGCGACAAATTCACTGTGCGAAGCAGTCGCGACAGAAATTTGAGCGTGTGATTTCACGGCCTCGTGTGCCTTTTCAATTGCGGTTTGAATTTCCGATTCCAGCGTTTTTCCTTCTTCCATAGACGCCTGTTTATTTGCTTCCTCTCCATTTTTCAAATAAACAACACACAGTTCATCCAGTATTTCCAGTGTGCTTTCCAGAAGCGACCAAAGTTGCTCAATATCTTTCTCAATAGCGTCTACGTCCTTCGGCGAATCCTTCGGCGTGATGCAAAGCTTCTCCATGTGATGGCGAATTTTTGTCATCTCGGTTTTTCGTAGTCTCTTTTGTTTTTTCAGATCCAATAACACTTTCTCTCTTTCCAGTTTCTCTTCATCGTCCTTGTTTTCGATCTGTTCGGTTCCCGGACCATTTTCACCGCCAGTTTCTTCTGCATCGGCATTCATCTTGAGCGGCGAAATCACAAATCAAAAATTCAAGCTTACCACAGTGCTTGCGTACGGTGAATGAATCTCCCGGTAACTCTTCAAAACGGTCTCTCGGTTTGTCCCTTCGTGGTCGCCAAAAAATGTTGCGAAGACAACAAACGATATCTCGTCGGTTAAATAAACTCACGGTTTTAATTTTACGGCTCCTAAAACTTACATGTTCTGATAACAACTCATGACAACAACAAAACCCGACCGCGTGTGAATTACAAAATCAGAGTAACTGTCAATCAAAAAAATGAAATCTGATCACTAAAAACTCACGCGTGCGATTGCGTGACGCGAGACTCGAAATGTCTTTTGTCCAAAAATTTGATAGCATTTTGTTTTGAATAAGGGTATGGGCATGATTTTAAGTTGAACATGCCTAGCGAGCGCAAAAATCGCATCCAGTCTGAGGATTAATGAGAGAGGGAAAATTTTATATATTTAGGCATGTCAAAATTCAAGGGAACATTGGTACTTAGAAATAACATCGCATAGGCATGGAAAAAAAGGGTTCATGCCCTCGCAGCCCAAAATTGACCTAAATTGACTTGACCCAGCTAAACTTAGGTCCCAGATCTCTCGCCGGGTTGATAATTCATTCCCAGTTTTTGCTCCTCTGGTTTGGCATGCCGGGCATGCCGATGGTGAAGCCAGTTGGTTTGGCATGTCCGGCATGCCAGGCAAGAAATTGGCATGCCTAGCGTGACTGATTTTGATGTTCGCTTCAGCATCATATCCCTAGAATCACATATAATCGCCAAATATATCTTAGGGAGCTTGAAGTTACAGGTTTCATGCCTGGCAATAAATGCAGATTATAACAAAAAAAGTCATGTTTGTCACAATGTGTGTCACGGGATCGACTGGCAAAACCGAAGACAGAAGCCTGGATTTATAAATAAAAAGCACAACAAAACAACATTATTCATGCATAAAATAGAATACTTAACTTGCAATCAAAGATTAATCCTTTTATTTCAAACCGATACTGACATTTCTGGATCCATATTTAAATTTGATCGCGGAAAAGCGTCTTAAACAATAAGATAACAAATCTTCTCAGTATAAACTTATCCATGCTTAAGTTTTATCGCGTCGGAATGTTTCCTGGTCAACAGCATAAAAGACTGGTGAAAATTAAGCTTACCAGGTCGTTCAAGTCAGTACGAGAGTACGACGTTAATACTGCAAAGACGTTCTGATCTGGTGAATTTGGACTGCCTTCTCAGAGAGATTTTGCTTAGCTTTTCAGTGCGCTTCTTGTCGGCTATGCGAATCTCGCAAACTGTTTTAGTCCTTGCTGACGATAGTCCTTTGAGCAACGTCATCTGCGTCATCCGAAGATACCCCGAGCAGGCACGAAATCGGCCGAATTTCCGCAGAAGTGTTTTCGGATGACGATGAATCTAGTTTGTTGTAGCGTGGCAGTTGTGGCGTCACGATGTCGTCATGTCTCTTCGCATTCTTTACATTGTCAAACACCATAATTTACTGAATAATGAAGAATGATTTTGGGGCTTAGCTCAGTTTGTAATGAACTTTGAAAGATATTCTATAACCTTGTATTTTTAAAAGCTTCCATGGAACATAGGTGCATTTTATTATACAATGAAAATAGTGTCTGTCTCTCTTTTTACTGATTTCAGTCAATTCCATTTTATTCGCAATGTGAAATGGGAATCCTATTAAAGACTCATTAAAAGGGGTGAGGAGTTTTTACAATCCCCCAACAGGTCATCTCCACGATGACGCTGTTTTATCACTACAGCAGAATCCCTCAGGGTTTTACTTTCTTGTGAAAATTAGAGCTTTTGTTATTTAAACTTCGCTGGGACAACCAAATGGAATAGTAATGACGTCATGGTGTAACCGTACATCAAAAGATAAGCACGGTGATCTGTTTAGTTTTTTTTTTTAGCCACGCTTAAAATATCTGTAGATTCAAGGAATTATAACTGTGCGTTGAGAGCATGCCAGAGACCGATTTTGGCATGCCCGGCATGACCCAGATTATGGCACGCCCGGCATGCTAGAGAATTTGTCATGCCGGGCATGTCAGAGAATGTGGCATGCCCGGCATGCCGGAGATTTTGCTGTGTATGAATTACTTATTACTAGAACCTAGGCTTCTCGCGGCCTGGGTGAGAAGGTCACGGAACCTCAAATTGTGCTTACAGGGCATGCGAAATTCTGTTGCATGCCAATTTCAATGCAAAACCACTCTGGGGCCACCCCCTCTATTACCAGTGAGCAAATCATTGACGATAGGCATGGGAAAAATCCTTGCATGCTAACCAACATTGAAAACGTAGCAGAAATGTCCTTAGTTGCTGAGTCATGCCCTAGGGGAGGCTTTAAAATACAGAATTTCCTGACATGGATGAGAGAATTTTCCGTAAACAGCATGTGATCATGCCGGCTAGGACGCATTTCCTCCGTATTGCCCCTTTTTACAGCTAGCTAGGCTCATTTTTAGGTTCCATGGCCTGAAATGACGAAAAATTCATGCCCTGAATGTAAAAAGTCCAAAAACGTCCTCGAAATTTTAGTTTCCAAGCCGTTTTGAAGATGACTTAACAGAAGTGCACTTTTCTTCGCGTAATTCTTCATAAAAATAAACCGAGAAAAAATCTCATGCTAACTACTCCGAATCTAATAGCCTGAACAGAAAGAGTCTAGTGAAATCATAGGCGTACAGGCTGGGGGGGTGAGGGGGGCTGTAGCCCTCCCCCCCGCAAATTTTGGGCAACTCAGTTTTTTTGGGCAGCAACAGAAAATTTGGGCAAAGCCAGTTTTTAAAGACGTCTCCATGGTTATTTGATTATTTTTAAGACCTGAATATTAACCTGAACTCGGCGTAATGATCCAGTTACATTCACACGAGACAGTGGTTACCTAGAATGTGATAAGTAATTTATATTTTTGTAGTTTTTTATTGTTGGGCACTGTACTGCACTGCACTAGTTGGAATGGGTTATTTCCAGTTGTGAATTGATTAGAATAAACTTTCGCATAACTTTCTAGAATCATCTCCACTCAAAGAACAGTGTATGGCAGATTGCATTAGCAGTGGGTCTAAAAATGAAGAAGTGGCTGACTAATTTTCAGTTTGAATTACGAGAAGAATCTGAATTCTTTTAAAGAATCTATCGTTAGGTTTAAAATTATTCGCTAATTTGGTAAAGTAGAACGAAATGTTTACAAAACCGCTAACAAGAGCGCCTTGATACGTACTAATCAAATCGTTCTTTCTAGCAATCGGTGCAGAGCTGTCTCCACGGTCTTTCACACACGTTTTTAAATAGATTAAAACTAGTATGAGGTTAAATTGCCTGTCAAAAGCGCTTAGTTTTCTACAGATAATGCATCAGTCAATTCCAGCTGTGCCCAGCACCCCCTCCCCCCCCCGCCCCGGCTACTACGGTGCATTTGCCCACCTTGTCAGTCTCGACGGTGGGGCATTTGCAAATTTTGTGCTCCCGGGGGGCCGGGCATTTGCCAACCCCGGGGCCATTCCTGAGCTTTTGACACGCACGCGGTATCCTATCAGAAAATAACTACACAGAGGCTTTTACAAGGAAAGAAAGCAGATTGGCTCGTCTGTCAAGGACAGGAAAAATTGAAGAGGTTTGTAAAGGCATGTTCGTGATTTTATGCATGCATTTCTTCATTGCTTAGCGAGCCAGAATTACATAGCAAAATCGGGAGCTATCGATGTGAATCAACGTTTTTTGGTTATTGAATAAAATTTCTGTCAAGATTATTTGAAAAACATCCTTTCATATTTATAAAACTATTCATAACATATAACTTGACAGCGCACTATTATTTTAATGTCAATAATTTTACATCAATACTAAAATTATAAACTGGTGCATGTCGTTCCGGCGTGAAGTCTTAATTAGAATCATAGCGCTATTACAAAGGAAGACGTTAATTGAAACAAAAAATTGCACATTAAAATGCTTAAAACGGCACTATCCGACTATGCGATCAATGAAAAATGTTGCAGTGTTTACGGAGGACGGGGAATTTGCCCTCTTTTTTCGTTCCCACCCCGGGGGATTTGACGGTTCAAGAGTCCCCACCCCCGGGAATTTGCCATCCAGGGCCAAAAAATGCTAATGCCCGGGGGTCAGCCCGGGGGGGCGCTGGGCGCAGCTGGAATTGACTGATGCATAACGGCCCAAACATCAAGATTTTCCTTTTCTTACAGTATTTCTTACGATAAAAACTTCACCCCAAAACATCTCGATAACACTCTGACTTACACATTTTGCTTCAACTTCACGAACGTCGAGCCGACCGTATTGGAGAAAAAAGTCCCTGTGAATGATTTTGTAAGGTTCCCAATGCCGAGAATTATTACTGAAGTAAAATAGGTAATGGCGTCATTTCGTTGCTCTGACAACTCCGGTGTCATAGCAACCCTGATCATGACAAATTTTCATCTTAATAAAACTGTTGTGGCAAGTTTTCCAAATGCTTGTTTATGGCGACATAGTTTATACTCAAACTTGGTATTGACCCTGAAACCTAACTGTATCAAGCCATCTTCATACGCCAGTACGGCCTATGTGTAATACGGCCCTCCTTTCTTTCCGACTCTTTCGTAAAAATTTGGGCAACCTGCAAGATTTTTTGAGGCAAATGGTTTACCGTCCCCCCTGGCAAAAAAATTCCCATACGCCTATGAGTGAAATATTACCACCTTCTACTCAGCAAGACGAAATTCCAAAAAAATATATTCTTATCAATTAGCATGCAAAGCAGAAAAAAAAAATTGAGGTCGAAAACATTTCCTTTTCAGGCAGCCGGGGGTTTTCAAGTGTTGACCTCTTTCACGATACCCACCATCCTTGCTTGCCCTTAAGGACTGCTTGAATAATTCACGTGTTTGCCCCCTGAAATGCCACGTAGCATTGCTTTTACCCAATCAATCCTAAAGTGCATGTAAAGATGGCGGATATCGCGAGTAAGATCATTTGGCTTTTTGTCTTTGATACAGGATTCTACCGTTTATTTCACCCTTAGAGCCAAATAGTAAGCTTAGTTCGGGATTTTACACTGAATTAAAGGAGAAGTTATTTTTCACAAGTGACATGTAGTTAGACCAAAAGAGCCCCTTTATCCTCTCTTGGTTAGACTTAGGGGGTAATACGCATGGGCCCGTTTCTCGAAAGTCCCCGTAACTTTTCGGGCCCGAAATCGAATATTCAAATTAAAATATAAAACTGAATGCAGGGCTGGTACTACGGCAAAGGACTGATTTATATTTATTGGGCTATAATAAAACAGCCCTTTGCCGTAGTACCAGCCCTGCATTCAGTTTTGTTTTATTTTACACCCGGAATTTTACACTTTCAGTGACGTCTGGTTATAGCATCTTTTCAATTAGAGATCCGGCAAGAGCAACCAGTCAGTTTATATATTGACGTGTTCCGTGGACATAATACACAAACTGATATCAATCAAGCAATGAAATTAACAAATCGATTGATTTTGCTCTATTTCGCCGTTTCCTAGGGGGCAATTCTCAAGGGGGGCGTTTATTAGACAGGGGGCGTTTATTGGAGAGGAGCGTTTAATACTAACTTACCAGCGTAAGGAGGGCGTTCATTAGATAAGAGGCGTTTATTAGATCGTTTACGGTACATGCCTTGTTGGGTACGTTAGTGAACGATTCTCAGTTTTTTCCCGGCGCTCAGCCTCTGCGGTCCAACGGTGTTCCTTGTTCCAGTTATCCGAGTTTTATTAAGTTTCCCCGGCCTAACGGGCAGCCTAACTGACACTAAGCCTGCGTGCTTAAATGGCGGATTCAGGTCGAGATCGACCAGATGTAGCAGTTCATTCTTTCTGTGAAACCTGGTTGACATGGGCTAGTTCTAAAGTAAAACAAACACTGAGAGACAATGTTCAATTGGATTTATCGATGAACTTTATTCTGTTGTCAAAATGGTCAGTGTTTCTACTAACTGTGGACACAACTTAACTCTACTTTAAAAAAAGGAATTGATAAGCCTTATTATTTTCATTTTTTGTAACTTTATTCAGTTAAGTTCCTTCTATTCTTTCTATACAACTTCTTACGAGGAAATTTCACTGATAGAATTTGACTTTTTAATTTGGTACTGAACTGTATTTACTAACGCGCCTTCTAGCCTATACGTTTTCTATTCCTAACTGGATTAGTAATTGTCAGTTTCGCCATGTGCTTTTCCTTTTTCCTTCGCAGAATAAAAGACATTCTTATAAACAAATTGAATAGAATTACTTTAGCACTGTAATTATATATTGATAAGTTTCCGTTATAGTAAAGGTCTTACATAGACTTTTCCTGACTAACCTCTGACGGAGCGGTCCGTCTTCATTGGAAGTTTAAGGTTAAAACGAGATTCTTGAGTTGTTACTAATAGTCAAAAGCATAAAAGATTTGTTTTCCAGTAGTAATCTTTACTGGAGAGAACAAAAGACAGAACTATTTTAGGGGAATACGAAGCAAGCATCCATAGGATGAAAAAACCCTTCCGCGCTTGTTACGAAAGCCACAATTAGGGAAAAATCCCGGCCCTATGGATCGTATACCCCGACCTGCCGGGCGCGGTCTTCGAATAGCCAAATAGCCTAAAGTGTCCGTGACGTTGTATTTTCTTTTTGTTCATTGTTGATTATTTCATCTATGACTTATTCTTGCTATGAAAACTTTAATAAACTGCCTAATTATCATTATTGTGGACATCTGCATCGTACTGTCATCCTCTTTTTGTCGAGCCAGTCATCATTCTGAAACTAATGAATAATTAAAAAGAAGGAATTAATTACATATTACCGCCTACATTATTTTACACTTCGCATCCATCCTTGTATCTTTTTTCAGCCAATTCAGTAACGAGGACAAACTAACAATGACATTTGAAGTCTACTAACTTTTCCTTGCTTAACAAATTAACAATCTTAACTTTCCTTTCGGTCAAGAAATAATAATAATAAATAAGGCATTATAAAACAAGTTATTCGCACTATAAAATGCCGAGATTTTAAAACTATTAAAAACAAGTGGTAATATTGGCTGACTGTTTTTCAAGAGCGTGAATGCAAATCAAAGCAGTTAAGACTCTGAAAGCACACGCAGTTTAGCCGCTACCAAGACGTACCACAAACGGTGGAAAAGCCGCGAAACCTGAGCTTTTGGACCCAAATATATTGTGCTCATAAGCGAAACAAAAGCGATCATTAAACTGAAAAAACTCCGTCAAAAGATAGAACTGTTTGAATTAGAATAAAGTTCATTTACTTAATTATACCTCTGTAAGATTCCCTCATCAAGATCTCAGGATGAAGTACCGTCGATTTGAATTTGTTTCCTTCCTTCCTCTTTCTTCTTTTTCTGAAATAAAAAAGTGTTTCTAACTTAATAAAGTATAGATAGGTATTTCTCATTAACGAAGGTACCCACGCAACAACAATTTAACTCAGCTTCAACAAATTTAAGTACTAAAGAATTTCCCGTCAATTATGAAATCGCGGGGTCACCCTAGCAAAAGGCCGTGTTTATTTATTGATAACCGGAATGAAAACCAAACGTAGTGAATATCTGTACCTCACATACCTATAACCCCATTTGATTGTCCAGTCTGCCCATTGAAATCTGCTTTCCATCTCTTCTTGGATGTGGCTCGAATTTCCTCTTAATTGACTCCTCCTTCTTGCTGCAAAAAATATACTTTCTAAACTATTACAGTTATTTACAAAAATATATGTTTAAAGAAAAACAAACTGGAACCAAAACGTTTTCCGCTATGGTTTTTTTTGGATAAATACCACGAGTTATAATTCGAAATTTTCATGGGTAGTTTACGAGCCGTCAGGCTGGTGAAATTTGAGACGAGTGGTATTTATTTCACGTACAAATTTATGCTATTATTTGTTTATACTACTACCCAAAAAAAGTTTTGTAATTTTCACATATAGGTATTTCAAATTAAGCTAAAATACCACCGATGTAAGCTAATCAAATTGCAGCAACTTCTCAATTCACTTGTAAAGGGTTTACGAAACAAAATGACCCCAGCGCTAATTACTTTCTCGTCTGTTCGGAAAGGACATGCTTTTCTTTCTCTTTTGGCTTGTTACATTGAACACAATCTAAATTACAAACACTCTTATTTGTAGACAGAACATTAGCAGAATAGTTATTGCAAATTTAAAAAGTTTACATTAATTACCTTACATACCTGTGATTTTGTTTCTTGCATTTAGCCACTAATACCAAAAGGATACAGTAGGCGGCTTCAGCAAAGTCGTCTTTCTCTAAAACCGTTACAGCGTCTAAAAGGACTTGAACAATACATTGTTAGCATAACAAATCACCAGTAGAATTGACCACCTCACATCTTTAGGAAAAAATGTATTACATTAATATGAATTCAGGGTAAGAAATTAAGTGGTGTTTCGCGCACGTAATAGCTTACCCTGTGAAACCACTATTCTGCGGTCATTCTCTATCCTTTACGCAAACAGACATCAGTAACAAACAAAAGCAATCACAATAACAACAAGAGTGACGAATAACTAAAAACTTATTTATAAATAAAGATAGAGCAAATCAAAGGAGCAGCAGGAGGCTCCGTCACAAGTTCCAGCGCTGTTACCTGAAACAACTGCAGTGCAAAAATGAAATTGCCATAAGAGCAAAAAGAGAGAATAGTAAGGACAGTAGAGGATTTTGTCAATTGTCAAGGAATTCAACACGAAGACCCAGAACGTTAACACCATTAAGTGCACACTAATGTTCTCTTCCACTTTTTCTCTCTCACCAAATTGTTCACAGACGAACAACAGAGGCAGTACAAAAAACCACGGCAGTATTGAGATGATGAAACTTACGACAATGACGATGTTGATGACGATAGTAATGAGCCGATCGAAAGAGTTACATAGGCCCAGATAAAGTAAAAGCGAAAATAACGATGACGATCACGATGTTGATGAAGACGGCGACGTAGTAACGAGCCGATCCGAAGAGTTACATAGGCCCAGATAAAGTAAAAGCGAAAATAACGATGACGATCACGATGTTTATGACGACGACGTAGTAACGAGCCGATCCGAAGAGTTACATAGGCCCAGATAAAGTAAAAGCGAAAATAACGATGATGATGACGATGTTGATGATGTAGTAATGAGCCGATCCGAATAATTACAGAGCCCCAGATTAAGTAAAAGGGATGTTAAGGCGTGAAGGAATGGATGGATGTATCGAATTCAAGAATGTTGAGGTTACGAGGATGTTATTTTTATGTCTGGTCTTTGAGCGTGAATAAGAATTATCACCAAAATTAGCTCGAAAGAGTTTTCACCCCTGGCGATGACGTTTTATTAAGTGACGAAATTGTAATCAAGTAAAGACTATTTATGATGCCGAATGAAAACTTATACCATCTGCAGAAGTCAACGAAATAAGGTATCCAAAGGTAGCAGGTGATTGCAAAAAAAAAAGAACCGGTAAAGGAAGACATTAAGTTAAGTAAGCAACATGTATTAGTGATGCCGAATGAAAGAGATTCCCCTCTATCTGCAACTAGAGATGAGGAGCTGCGCCTTCCTGGGAACGACGCCAGTCAATCGAATAACGAAAGCGATTACAATACACGTTATGAAAACGGACAACTGGGAGAAATGTTCCGAGCATAATTGATAGATTAGGAACAGAGTCGGAATGGTATCGGGGTGGAATAACGTAATCATTATATAATAAATTGGAGAGGAGTTTTTATGCTGAAAATTTTTGATTTGCCACAGTATCTACATAAATAACATCGTGATTTTTTATCTACTGTAACTCCATTGCTTTTGGTGCATTTTGATTGGATAAAAACGTTGGATATGTAAGAATAAATAAATGTAATATTGAGGGGTTTGTCAAAGGTATAGTATGAACAGTAGAGGATTTCGTCAAGGAATTCAATGCGCAGAGCGAGAGCGTTAACATCATTAAGTGCACACTAATGTTCTCTTACACTTTTTCTCTCTCACGAAATTGTTCATAGACGGTATTGAGATGATGAAAATTACGACAATGACGCTGATGATGACGATGACGTCGTAATGAGCCGATCCGAATAGTTACAGAGCCCCAGATAAAGTAAAAGCGATGTAAAGGCGTGAAGGAATGGATGGATGTATCGAATTTAAGAACGTTGAAGGTACGATGTTTTTAGATGTCTGGAAATAAGATATCGAGAGGTAGCAGGTAATTGCAGAAAAACCGGCAATGGAATGCATTGGATTCAAGAACGTCGAAGTTACGGAGATGTTGTTCAAATCGATCGATAGGTCTTAACAAAATATCAGCACCTCCTCTTATGGCTTTTTCTGACGGTATTGAAGAAGTTAACTAAGCAACATGTATTAGTGGTGCCGAATGAAAGAGATTCCCCTCTATCTGCAACTGGAGATGAGGAGCTGCGCCAAACAATGTTGGATAACGTGAATCGAATGACGAAAGCGATTACAATACAGGTTTCGAAAACGGACAACTGGAAGTAAATGCTTCGAGCATAAATGATAGATTAGGAATAGCGTCGGAATGGGGTCAGGCTGGCATAATGTAACTATTATATAATAAATTGGACAGCAATTTCATTTTGATCTTTCACAGTATCTATATAAATCGGAAGGTGATTTTTTTAAATCTATTTTAACTCTATTGTTTTTGTTGCATTTTGATTTGATAAAAACGTTGGATATGCAAAGATAGATAGATGTAATATTGAGGGGTAAGTAAAGTGTTTGTTAGGATTATTTTTCCATTATATATTATTTTGGTCATTTCAGTAGCTTTGCAGAAGGCTGGTAAGCATTTCGCTGATGAACAAATGTAAAGCAAATCAAACATGTTAAGCTTCTCATTGTAACCGTAACTCTTTTGGTTATTCTTCATCAGTTCTTTAATTTTATTGGCAATTTTATTTTTGAACTTAATGTAAATCATCTCGTGTTACGAGATTTAGAGAGCTTGACAACTCAGGTGCACTGGAGTAGAGGAATCTTGATGATCGTGATGGTCTTCTTTTCAAAGGCAAAGCTTTAAATGCAGGATGTCCAACAGCGACTCTGAAGCACGTGTCACACCAACAGCCCCGAATTTGAACGGAGAGGCGTCGCCGGTATCACAACCTGTATTTCAAAAATGTGCCCTCTGGTTATCGTACGGAGCTGATTCCACTGGAGAAGGCGTTTTCCACTTGATCGCAGAGTTTCAGAAAATTGCTGCTTGTTGCTGCATCCACATTCTTAAAAAAACTCAAGGATAATACAACAAAGAATGAAAAATTCCTCTTGCTGGAACAGGCCAAATGACTCCCATTAAACTGTTCTCGGGAAAATGATTGGCCACCATTCGCGGTACATTATAAAACTAGTTAATGATACCAAGGGGGCAAATGCATATTCGCCACTTTTAGTTATATGCACTTTATTTCTTTTGGGTGTTGCAGTTTTTTCTTGAGTGGCGAATGAACAAGGCGCAGTTGCTTCGAGGCTTTCTGGTAATTTTTTATATTTGTTTTGGCATTCTTTGTGCTCAGATCTCTTCTGCGAATTGCGAGACAATGGAGTGGTAAAAATTTCCAATTTTGCTCTAAAGCCTAGGAGTCATGTTAGGATTTTAATATATCGAACCTGGGCAATTTGGTCTGCCACCTTCAAACCCGACAATTAATTGTGGTCCACTCCACACATATTTTCATTCATAACAAGGATAAAAATATGCTAAATGGTGTATCCGTCGTTTAAGCTGGATCTCCCTTCCGTGATAAAACTACTTTGTCCTAATGTACCTGCTATTGTGCGGAGACCACCTTTATCGCATATTTTGTTACATACATTCACTGCGTATCCCTTTGCATCATAAAGCACCACCCACACGCATTTGTTCCTCTTCATCGTCTTATTGCCTCTGAAAGTTGAAATTATTTTTAACCTAAGTATTGAAATACAATATAGGCAATGAAAATGGATAACAGAAAAAAGCAGGACCCCCTTTAGTTTCGGTTAATTTTTAAATTACCGCATTCCTTTTAAATAAACGTGCACAGCGATAAAAAAAATTAGTTGGCCATGTGAATCTGACGTCTGTTCCAATATTCACTTTACTTTAGCCTGTTAATTTGTATTCCTTTTTCTTGACATTCATATAATTCGCCCTTATACCTCGGGTTATTATGCCACATAAATTTCTCTGTATCAGACTGCGTGTAACCCATTTAAACTACAGTGCATAAGGTGATCGAAGGAAAAATCGTCTTTATGCTTAACTTTGTGGGTTACTTATAAACGATTTCAATCCAAGTTTTTTGGCTTCTCCTCTCAATCCTTATAATATACTTCATTCAACTGAAACTAAAAATTTAATACATTGGTATTGGTAGAGGAAAATACATCCTCGGAGACCCAGGGGCAGTTAATCGGGACGATACAATGTTCTTGGTGAAAGTTTACTGTAAGATCGAGACTAAACTTTCACCACTTTCCCATTCTTCATTATTCCAATTAAGCTCAATTAGCTGAAACTAAAGCGTATAAAAAACAAAACGTAAGGCTCACAGACCAAAACAAGCTGGATTTCCTTAATAAAAAATGTTTGCTAAAAATAATCCAAAAAAAGATTTAAAATACGGTTTAAGTACTTAGGAATTTTAGCTGTTGGGTGGAGAGAAATATGTGTTTTTCAACGGGTCTATCCTGTCTTTATATTTCCATGTAAGTCTGGTGAATTTTTCTTTTCTTCTTTTTATGTCTCAGATCTTTCTTACACAGTACCTTCGATCGTCTTTCTTGACTTTAGAGCAGTCTTTAATCTAAACATCAAAGTCGTTCTGAGCTGTTTTTTTACCTGTGATCCTCTTTCTTGTTTAAGGCGTCGCTTGAAAAGAATCAGTCGGTGACCTCTGGAAAACTGTCTTCCGCTGAAACAACACCCTGTTAAGACAGATAATAAGCAAATAATTTCATCATTAATATCAAATAGTCCTTCATTGATTTCCTGAGGAAGACTTGTGGGGAGTGGCAAAAATCTGAGTTCTTTTAACAGCCAGTAAAATTTGGAACACTTTCAATTATTGCTGTATTATTTAATAGTTTTTTTGCCAAGTATTTATTTACGTGACGACACTAATCAATATTTAATTCGTCTCTTTAAACTCATCAAAAAAGGAAAACTGTCATCCAATTAAAAATCAGGGTCTCTAAAATAGTTGTGTTAGAATTATACGCAGCCTTCTGAGCCCCTAAAAAAAAAAGTGCCACACTTACAGTATGAGATAGTCCGGGAAGGAAAAGGTGTGGCATTCTTCATTATTCCAATTAGCTGAAACTAAAGCATACAAAAAACAAAGCGTAAGGCTGACAGACCATAACAAGCTGGATTTCCTTAATCAAAAACGTTTGTTAAAAATAATCCAAAAAAGCATTTAAAATAAGGTTTGAGAATTCAGGAATTTTAGCTGTTGGGTGCAGGAAAATATGTGTTTTTCAACGGGTCTATCCTGTCTTTATATTTCCATGTAACTCTGGTGGATTTTTCTTTTCTTCTTTTTATGTCTGCGATCTTTCTTACACAGTACCTTCGATCGTCTTTCTTGACTTTAGAGCAGTCTTTAATCTATACATCAAAGTAGTTCTGAGGTGTTTTTTTTACCTGTGATCGTCTTTCTTGTTTAAGGCGTCACTTGAGAAGAATCAGTCGGTGACCTCTGGAAAACTGTCTTCCACTGAAAATACACCCTGTTAAGACAGATACTAAGCAAATAATTTCATCATTAATATCAAATAGTCATTCATAGATTTCTTAAGGAAGACTGGTGGGGAGCGGTGAAGATCTGAGTTCTTTCAACACCCAGTGAAATTTGGCACACTTTTAATCATTGCTGTATTATTTCCTAATTTTTTTGCCAAGTATTTATTTTCCTGACGACACTAATCCATGTTCAATTACTCTCTTTAAACTCATCAAAAGAGGAAAACTGTCAACCAATTAAAAATCAGGGTGTCTAAAATAGTTGTGTTCGAATTATACATGAGCTTCTGAGCCCTTAAAAAAGAAGTGCGACACTTAGAGTATTAGATAGTCCAGGAAGCAAAAGGTGCGGCCTTCTTCATTATTCCAATTAGCTGAAACTAAAGCATACAAAAAACAAAACATAAGTCTGACAGACTAAAACAAGCTAGATTTCCTTAATCAAAGAAGTTTGCTAAAAATAATCGAAAAAAAAGCATTTAAAATAAGATTTGAGAATTCAGGAATTTTAGCTGTTGGGTGCAGGGAAATATGTGTTTTTCATCGGGTCTATCCTGTCTTTACATTTCCATGTAAGTCTGGTGGATTTTTGTTTTCTTCTTTTTATGTCTCACATCTTTCTTAAACAGTACCTTCGAACGTCTTTCTTGACTTAAGAGCAGTCTTTAATCTATACATCAAAGTCATTGTCAGGTGTTTTTTGCATACCTGTGATCGTCTTTCTTGTTTAAGGCGTCGCTTGAGAAGAATCAGTCGGTTACCTCTGGAAAACTGTCTTCTGCAGAAAATACGGCCTGTTAAGACAAATACTAAGTAAATAATTTCATCATTCATATTAAATAGTCATTCATTGATTTCCTAAGGAAGACTTGCGGAGAGTGGCAAAGATCTGAATTCTTTTAACAGCCACTGAAATTCGGAACAATTTCAATTATTGCTGTATTATTTGCTAATTTTTCTTGCCAAGTATTTATTTACCTGACGACACTAATCAATCTTTAATTGCTCTCTTTAAACTCATCAAACGAGGAAAACTGTCAACCAATTAAAAATCAGGGTGTCTAAAATACTTGTGTTAGAATTATAAGTGAGCTTCT
The DNA here is from genome assembly GCA_942486035.1 of Porites lobata. Classification (NCBI taxonomy): domain Eukaryota; kingdom Metazoa; phylum Cnidaria; class Anthozoa; order Scleractinia; family Poritidae; genus Porites; species Porites lobata. The sequence goes on along the minus strand of CALNXK010000602.1, from coordinate 11,686 downwards.
GAGCCCCTAAAAAAGAAGTGCGACACTTACAGTATTAGATAGTCCAGGAAGGAAAAAGTGAGGCCTTCTTCATTATTCCAATTAGCTGAAAATAAAGCATACAAAAAAACAAAACATAAGGCTGACAAACAATAACAAGCTGGATTTCCTTAATCAAAAACGTTTGTTAAAAATAATCCAAAAAAAGCATTTAAAATACGGTTTGAGAATTCAGGAATTTTAGATGTTGGGTGCAGGGAAATATGTGTTTTTCAACGGGTCTATCCTGTCTTTATATTTCCATGTAACTCTGGTGGATTTTTCTTTCCTTCTTTTTATGTCTGCGATCTTTCTTACACAGTACCTTCGATCGTCTTTCTTGACTTTAGAGCAGCTTTAATCTATACATCAAAGAAGTTCTTAAGTGTTTTTTTACCTGTGATCGTCTTTCTTGTTTAAGGCGTCACTTGAGAAGAATCAGTCGGTGACCTCTGGAAAACTGTCTTCCGCTGAAAATACACCCTGTTAAGACAGATACTAAGCAAATAATTTCATCATTAATATCAAATAGTCATTCATTGATTTCTTAAGGAAGACTGGTGGGGAGCGGTGAAGATCTGAGTTCTTTCAACACCCAGTGAAATTTGGCACACTTTTAATCATTGCTGTATTATTTGCTAATTTTTTTGCCAAGTATTTATTTTCCTGACGACACTAATCAATCTTCAATTGCTCTCTTTAAACTCATCAAAAGAGGAAAACTGTCAACCAACTAAAAATCAGGGTGTCTAAAATAGTTGTGTTCGAATTATACATGAGTTTCTGAGCCCTTAAAAAAGAAGTGTGACACTTACAGTATTAGATAGTCCAGGAAGGAAAAGGTGTGGCCTTCTTCATTATTCCAATTAGCTGAAACTAAAGCATACAAAAAACAAAACATAAGTCTGACAGACTAAAACAAGCTAGATTTCCTTAATCAAAGACGTTTGCTAAAAATAATCGAAAAAAAAGCATTTAAAATAAGGTTTGAGAATTCAGGAATTTTAGCTGTTGGGTCCAGGGAAATATGTGTTTTTCAACGGGTCTATCCTGTCTTCATATTTCCATGTAACTCTGGTGGATTTTTCTTTTCTTCTTTTTATGTCTGCGATCTTTCTTACATAGTACCTTCGATCGTCTTTCTTCACTTTAGAGCAGTCTTTAATCTATACATCAAAGAAGTTCTGAGGTGTTTTTTTACCTGTGATCGTCTTTCTTGTTTAAGGCGTCACTTGAGAAGAATCAGTCGGTGACCTCTGCAAAACTGTCTTCCGCTGAAAATACACCCTGTTAAGACAGATACTAAGCAAATAATTTCATCATTAATATCAAATAGTCATTCATTGATTTCTTAAGGAAGACTGGTGGGGAGCGGTGAGGATCTGAGTTCTTTCAACACCCAGTGAAATTTGGCACACTTTCAATCATTGCTGTATTATTTGCTAATTTTTTTGCCAAGTATTTATTTCCGTGACGACACTAATCCATGTTCAATTGCTCTCTTTAAACTCATCAAAAGAGGAAAACTGTCAACCAATTAAAAATCAGGGTCTCTAAAATGGTTTTGTTAGAATTATACGTAGGCTTCTCAGCCCCTAAAAAAAAAAAGTGCCACACTTACAGTATTAGATAGTCCAGGAAGGAAAAGGTGCGCCCTTCTTCATTATTCCAATTAGCTGAAACTAAAGCATACAAAAAACAAAACATAAGGCTGACAGACCAAAACAAGCTGGATTTCCTTAATCAAAAACGTTTGTTAAAAATAATCCAAAAAAAGCATTTAAAATAAGGTTTCAGAATTCAGGAATTTTAGCTGTTGGGTGCAGGGAAATATGTGTTTTTCAACGGGTCTATCCTGTCTTTATATTTCCATGTAACTCTGGTGGATTTTTCTTTGCTTCTTTTTATGTCTGCGATCTTTCTTAGACAGTACCTACGATCGCCTTTCTTCACTTTAGAGCAGTCTTTAATCTATACATCAAAGTCGTTCTGAGGTGTTTTTTTCCTGTGATCCTCTTTCCTGTTTACGGCGTCGCTTGAAAAGAATCAGTCGGAGGCCTCTGCAAAACTGTCTTGCGCTGAAAATACACCCTGTTAAGACAGATACTACGCAAATCATTTCATCATTAATTTTAAATAGTCATTCATTGATTTCCTAAGGAAGACTTGTGGGGAATGGCAAAGATCTGAGTTGTTTCAACACCCAGTGAAATTTGGAACACTTTCAATGATTGCTGTATTATTTACTAATTTTTTTGCCAAGTATTTATTTGCGTGACGACACTAATCAATCTTTAATTCCTCTCTTTAAACTCATCAAAAAAGGAAAACTGTCATCCAACTAAAAATCAGGGTCTCTAAAATAGTTGTGTTAGAATTATACGTAGGCTTCTTAGCCCCTACAAAAAAAAGTGCCACACTTACAGTATTAGATAGTCCAGGAAGCAAAAGGTGTGGCCTTCTTCAATATTCCAATTAGCTGAAACTAAAGCATAGAAAAAAAAAGCGTAAGGCTCACAGACCATAACAAGCTGGATTTCCTTAATCAAAAACGTTTGTTAAAAATAATCCCAAAAAAGGATTTAAAATAAGGTTTGAGAATTCGGGAATTTAGCTGTTGGGTGCAGGGAAATATGTGTTTTTCAACGGGTCTATCCAGTTTTTATGTTTCCATTTAAGTCTGGTGGATTTTCCTTTTCTTCTTTTTATGTTTCAGATCTTTCTTACACAGTACCTTTGATCGTCTTTCTTGACTTTAGAGCAGTCTTTAATCTATACAAAAAACTTGTTCCTAGGTCTTTTTTGTATAGCTGTGATCCTATTTCTTGTTTAAGGCATCACTTGAAAAGAATCAGTCGGTGACCCCTGGAAAACTGCGTTCCGCTGAAACTACAGCCTGTAAAGACAGATACTAAGCAAACAATTTCAACATTAATATCAAATAGTCATTCATTCGTTGATTTCTTAAGGAAGACTGGTGGGGAGAGGTGAAGATCTGAGTTGTTTTAACACCCAGTGAAATTTGGCACACTTTTAATCATTCCTGTATTATTTACTAATTTTTTTGCCAAGTATTTATTTACCTGATGACACTAATCAATCTTCAATTCCTCTCTTTAAACTCATCAAAAAAGGAAAACTGTCATCCAATTAAAAATCAGGGTGTCTAAAATAGTTGTGTTCGAATTATACATGAGCTTCTGAGCCCTTAAAAAAGAAGTGCCACACTTACAGTATTACATAGTCCAGAAAGGAAAAGGTGCGGCCTTCTGCATTATTCCAATTAGCTGAAACTTAAGCATACAAAAAACAAAACATAAGTCTGACAGACCAAAACAAGCTGGATTTCCTTAATCAAAGACGTTTGCTAAAAATAATCCAAAAAAAGCATTTAAAATACGGTTTGAGAATTCAGGAATTTTAGATGTTGGGTGCAGGGAAATATGTGTTTTTCAACGGGTCTATCCTGTCTTTATATTTCCATGTAAGTCTGGTGGATTTTTCTTTTCTTCTTTTTATGTCTCAGATCTTTCTTACACAGTACCTTCGATCGTCTTTTTTGACTTTAGAGCAGTCTTTAATCTATACATCAAAGAAGTTCTGAGGTGTTTTTTTACCTGTGATCGTCTTTCTTGTTTAAGACATCACTTGAGAAGAATCAGTCGGTGACCTCTGGAAAACTGTTTTCTGCTGAAAATACACCCTGTTAAGAGAGATACTAAGCAAATAATTTCATCATTAATATCAAATAGTCATTCATTGATTTCTTAAGAAAGACTGGTGGGGAGCAGTGAAGATCTGAGTTCTTTCAACACCCAGTGAAATTTGGCACACTTTCAATCATTGCTGTATTATTTTCTAATTTTTTTGCCAAGTATTTATTTCCCTGACGACACTAATCCATGTTCAATTGCTCTCTTTAAACTCATCAAAAGAGGAAAACTCTCATCCAATAAAAAATCAGGGTCTCTAAAATAGTTTTGTTAGAATTATACGTAGGCTTCAGAGCCCCTAAAAAAAGAATTGCCACACTTACAGTATTAGATAGTCCAGGAAGGAAAAGGTGCGGCCTTCTGCATTATTCCAATTAGCTGAAACTAAAGCATACAAAAAACAAAGCATAAGGCTGACAGACCATAACAAGCTGGATTTCCTTAATCAAAAACGTTTGTTAAAAATAATCCAAAAAAGGCACTTAAAATAAGATTGGAGAATTCAGGAATTTAGCTGTTGGGTGCAGGTAAATATGTGTTTTTCAACGGGTCTATCCTGTCTTTATATTTCCATGTAAGTCTAGTCGATTTTTCTTTTCTTCTTTTTATGTCTCAGATCTTTCTTACACAGTACCTTCCATCGTCTTTCTTGACTTTAGAGCAGTCTTTAATCTATACATCAAGTAGATCTTAGGTGTTTTTTTTACCTGTCATCGTCTTTCTTGTTTAAGGCGTCACTTGAGAAGAATCAGTCGGTGACCTCTGGAAAACTGTCTTCTGCTGAAAATACACCCTGTTAAGACAGATACTAAGCAAATAATTTCATCATTAATATCAAATAGTCATTCATTGATTTCTTAAGGAAGACTGATGGGGAGCGGTGAAGATCTGAGTTCTTTCAACACCCAGTGAAATTTGGCACACTTTCAATCATTGCTGTATTATTTGCTAATTTTTTTGCCAAGTATTTATTTCCCTGACGACACTAATCCATGTTTAATTGCTCTCTTTAAACTCATCAAAAGAGGAAAACTAACAACCAATTAAAAATCAGGTTCTCTAAAATAGTTGTGTTAGAATAATTATACGTAGGCTTTAGAGCCCCTAAAAAAAAAAGTGCCACACTTACAGTATTAGATAGTCCAGGAAGGAAAAAGTGCGCCCTTCTTCATTATTCCAATTAGCTGAAACTAAAGCATACAAAACACAAAACATAAAACTGACAGACCAAAACAAGCTGGATTTCCTTAATCAAAAACGTTTGTTAAAAGTAATCCAAAAAAAGCATTTAAAATAAGGTTTGAGAATTCAGGAATTTTAGCTGTTGGGTGCAGGGAAATCTGTATTTTTCAACGGGTCTATCCTGTCTTTATATTTCCATGCAAGTCTGGTGGATTTTTCTTTTCTTCTTTTTATGTCTCAGATCTTTCTTACACAGTACCTACGATCGTCTCTCTTCACTTTAGAGCAGTCTTTAATCTATACATCAAAGTCGTATTGAGGTGTTTTTTTCCTGTGATCCTCTTTCCTGTTTACGGCGTCGCTTGAAAAGAATCAGTCGGAGGCCTCTGCAAAACTGTCTTGCGCTGAAAATACACCCTGTTAAGACAGATACTAAGCAAATCATTTCATCATTAATATCAAATAGTCATTCATTGATTTCCTAAGGAAGACTTGTGGGGAATGGCAAAGATCTGAGTTGTTTCACCACCCAGTGAAATTTGGAACACTTTCAATGATTGCTGTATTATTTACTAATTTTTTTGCCAAGTATTTATTTACGTGAGGACACTAATCAATCTTTAATTCCTCTCTTTAAACTCATCAAAAAAGGAAAACTGTCATCTAACTAAAAATCAGGGTCTTTAAAATAGTTGTGTTAGAATTATACGTAGGCTTCTCAGCCCCTACAAAAAAAAGTGCCACACTTACAGTATTAGATAGTCCAGGAAGCAAAAGGTGTGGCCTTCTTCAATATTCCAATTAGCTGAAACTAAAGGATAGAAAAAAAAAGCGTAAGGCTCACAGACCATAACAAGCTGCATTTCCTTAATCAAAGCCGTTTGTTAAAAATAATCCCAAAAAAGGATTTAAAATAAGGTTTGAGAATTCGGGAATTTAGCTGTTGGGTGCAGGGAAATATGTGCTTTTCAACGGGTCTATCCTGTTTTTATGTTTCCATGTAAGTCTGGTGGATTTTTCTTTTCTTCTTTTTATGTTTCAGATCTTTCTTACACAGTACCTTTGATCGTCTTTCTTGACTTTAGAGCAGTCTTTAATCTACACAAAAAACTTGTTCCTAGGTCTTTTTTGCATACCTGTGATCCTATTTCTTTTTTAAGGCATCGCTTGAAAAGAATCAGTCGGTGACCCCTGGAAAACTGTGTTCCACTGAAACTACAGCCTGTCAAGACAGATACTAAGCAAACAATTTCATCATTAATATCAAATAGTCAATCATTCGTTGATTTCTTAAGGAAGACTGGTGGGGAGCGGTGAAGATCTGAGTTGTTTTAACATCCAGTGAAATTTGGCACACTTTTAATCATTGCTGTATTATTTGCTAATTTTTTTGCCAAGTATTTATTTACCTGACGACACTAATCAATCTTCAATTGCCCTCTTTAAACTCATCAAAAGAGGAAAACTGTCATCCAATTAAAAATCAGGGTGTCTAAAATAGTTGTGTTCGAATTATACATGAGCTTCTGAGCCCTTAAAAAAGAAGTGCCACACTTACAGTATTACATAGTCCAGAAAGGAAAAGGTGCGCCCTTCTTCATTATTCCAATTAGCTGAAACTTAAGCATACAAAAAACAAAACATAAGTCTGACAGACCAAAAAGAAGCTGGATTTCCTTAATCAAAGACGTTTGCTAAAAATAATCCAAAAAAAGCATTTAAAATACGGTTTGAGAATTCAGGAATTTTAGCTGTTGGGTGCAGGGAAATATGTGTTTTTCAACGGGTCTATCCATTCTTTATATTTCCATGTAAGTCTGGTGGATTTTTCTTTTCTTCTTTTTATGTCTCAGATCTTTCTTACACAGTACCTTCGATCGTCTTTTTTGACTTTAGAGCAGTCTTTAATCTATACATCAAAGAAGTTCTGAGGTGTTTTTTTACCTGTGATCGTCTTTCTTGTTTAAGGCGTCACTTGAGAAGAATCAGTCGGTGACCTCTGGAAAACTGTCTTCCGCTGAAAATACACCCTGTTAAGACAGATACTAAGCAAATAATTTCATCATTAATATCAAATAGTCATTCATTGATTTCTTAAGGAAGACTGGTGGGGAGCAGTGAAGATCTGAGTTCTTTAAACACCCAGTGAAATTTGGCACACTTTCAATCATTGCTGTATTATTTGCTAATTTTTTTGCCAAGTATTTATTTCCCTGACGACACTAATCCATGTTCAATTGCTCTCTTTAAACTCATCAAAAGAGGAAAACTGTCAACCAATTAAAAATCAGGTTCTCTAAAATAGTTGTGTTAGAATTATACGTAGGCTTTAGAGCCCCTAAAAAAAAAGTGCCACACTTACAGTATTAGATAGTCCAGGAAGGAAAAGGTGCGGCCTTCTTCATTATTCCAATTAGCTGAAACTAAAGCATAGAAAAAACAAAGCATCAGGCTGACAGACTATAAAAAGCTGGATTTCCTTAATCAAAAACGTTTGTTAAAAATAATCCAAAAAAAGCATTTAAAATAAGGTTTGAGAATTCAGGAATTTAGCTGTTGGGTGCAGGGAAATATGTGTTTTTCAACGGGTCTATCCTGTCTTTATATTTCCATGTAAGTCTAGTGGATTTTTCTTTTCTTCTTTTTATGTCTCAGATCTTTCTTACACAGTACCTTCCATCGTCTTTCTTGACTTTAGAGCAGTCTTTAATCTATACATCAAGTAGATCTGAGGTGTTTTTTTTACCTGTCATTGTCTTTCTTGTTTAAGGCGTCACTTGAGAAGAATCAGTCGGTGACCTCTGGAAAACTGTCTTCCGCTGAAAATACACCCTGTTAAGACAGATACTAAGCAAATAATTTCATCATTAATATCAAATAGTCATTCATTGATTTCTTAAAGAAGACTGGTGGGGAGCGGTGAGGATCTGAGTTCTTTCAACACCCAGTGAAATTTGGCACACTTTCAATCATTGCTGTATTATTTGCTAATTTTTTCCCCAAGTATTTATTTCCGTGACGACACTAATCCATGTTCAATTGCTCTCTTTAAACTCATCAAAAGAGGAAAACTGTCAACCAATTAAAAATCAGGTTCTCTAAAATAGTTGTGTTAGAATAATTATACGTAGGCTTTAGAGCCTCTAAAAAAAAAAGGGCCACACTTACAGTATTAGATAGTGCAGGAAGGAAAAGGTGCGCCCTTCTTCATTATTCCAATTAGCTGAAACTAAAGCATACAAAACACAAAACATAAGGCTGACAGACCAAAACAAGCTGGATTTCCTTAATCAAAAACGTTTGTTAGAAATAATCCAAAAAAAAGCATTTAAAATAAGGTTTGAGAATTCAGGAATTTTAGGTGTTGGGTGCAGGGAAATATGTGTTTTTCAACGGGTCTATCCTGTCTTTATATTTCCATGTAAGTCTGGTGTATTTTTCTTTTCTTGTTTTTATGTCACAGATCTTTCTTACACAGTACCTACGATCGTCTTTCTTCACTTTAGAGCAGTCTTTAATCTATACATCAAAGTCGTTCTGAGGTGTTTTTTTACCTGGGATCCTCTTTCCTGTTTATGGCGTCGCTTTAAAAGAATTAGTCGATGACCTCTGGAAAACTGTCTTCCGCTGAAAATACACCCTGTTAAGACAGATACTAAGCAAATCATTTCATCATTAATATGAAATAGTCATTCATTGATTTCCTAAGGAAGACTTCTGGGGAATGGCAAAGATCTGAGTTCTTTCAACACCCAGTGAAATTTGGAACACTTTCAATTATTGCTGTATTATTTACTAATTTTTTTGCCAAGTATTTATTTACCTGACGACACTAATCAATCTTTAATTGCTCTCTTTAAACTCATCAAAAAAGGAAAACTGTCAACCAATTAAAAATCAGGGTCTCTAAAATAGTTGTGTTAGAATTAAACGTAGGCTTTTGAGCCCCTAAAAAAAAGAGTGCCACACTTACCGTATTAGATGGTCCAGGAAGGAAAAGGTGCGGCCTTCTTCATTATTCCAATTAGTTGAAACTAAAGCATAGAAAAAACAAAGCGTCAGGCTGACAGACCATAACAAGCTGGATTTCCTTAATCAAAAACGTTTGTTAAAAATAATCCAAAAAAAGCATTTAAAATAAGGTTTGAGAATTCAGGAATTTAGCTGTTGGGTGCAGGGAAATATGTGTTTTTCAACGGGTCTATCCTGTCTTTATATTTCCATGTAAGTCTAGTGGATTTTTCTTTTCTTCTTTTTATGTCTCAGATCTTTCTTACACAGTACTTTCCATCGTCTTTCTTGATTTTAGAGCAGTCTTTAATCTATACATCAAGTAGATCTGAGTTGTTTTTTTTACCTGTCATCGTCTTTCTTGTTTAAGGCGTCACTTGAGAAGAATCAGTCGGTGACCTCTGGAAAACTGTCTTCCGCTGAAAATACACCCTGTTAAGACAGATACTAAGCAAATAATTTCATCATTAATATCAAATAGTCATTCATTGATTTTTTAAGGAAGACTGGTGGGGAGCGGTGAAGATCTGAGTTGTTTTAACACCCAGTGAAATTTGGCACACTTTTAATCATTCCTGTATTATTTCCTAATTTTTTTGCCCAGTATTTATTTACCTGACGACACTAATCAATTTTCAATTGCTCTCTTTAAACTCATCAAAAGAGGAAAACTGTCATCCAATTAAAAATCAGGGTGTCTAAAATAGTTGTGTTCGAATTATACATGAGCTTCTGAGCCCTTAAAAAAGAAGTGCCACACTTACAGTATTACATAGTCCCGAAAGGAAAAGGTGCGCCCTTCTTCATTATTCCAATTAGCTGAAACTTAAGCATACAAAAAACAAAACATAAGTCTGACAGACCAAAAGAAGCTGGATTTCCTTAATCAAAGAGGTTTGCTTAAAATAATCCAAAAAAAGCATTTAAAATACGGTTTGAGAATTCAGGAATTTTAGCTGTTGGGTGCAGGGAAATATGTGTTTTTCAATGGGTCTATCCATTCTTTATATTTCCATGTAAGTCTGGTGGATTTTTCTTTTCTTCTTTTTATGTCTCAGATCTTTCTTACACAGTACCTTCGATCGTCTTTTTTGACTTTAGAGCAGTCTTTAATCTATACATCAAAGAAGTTCTGAGGTGTTTTTTTACCTGTGATCGTCTTTCTTGTTTAAGACATCACTTGAAAAGAATCAGTCGGTGACCTCTGGAAAACTGTCTTCCGCTGAAAATACACCCTGCTAAGACAGATACTAAGCAAATAATTTCATCATTAATATCAAATAGTCATTCATTGATTTCTTAAGAAAGACTGGTGGGGAGCAGTGAAGATCTGAGTTCTTTCAACACCCAGTGAAATTTGGCACACTTTCAATCATTGCTGTATTATTTGCTAATTTTTTTGCCAAGTATTTATTTCCCTGACGACACTAATCCATGTTCAATTGCTCTCTTTAAACTCATCAAAAGAGGAAAACTGTCAACCAATTAAAAATCAGGTTCACTAAAATAGTTTTGTTAGAATTATACGTAGGCTTCAGAGCCCCTAAAAAAAGAATTGCCACACTTACAGTATTAGATAGTCCAGGAAGGAAAAGGTGCGGCCTTCTTCATTATTCCAATTAGCTGAAACTAAAGCATACAAAAAACAAAGCATAAGGCTGACAGACTATAAAAAGCTGGATTTCCTTAATCAAAAACGTTTGTTAAAAATAATCCAAAAAAAGCACTTAAAATAAGATTGGAGAATTCAGGAATTTAGCTGTTGGGTGCAGGTAAATATGTGTTTTTCAACGGGTCTATCCTGTCTTTATATTTCCATGTAAGTCTAGTCGATTTTTCTTTTCTTCTTTTTATGTCTCAGATCTTTCTTACACAGTACCTTCGATCGTCTTTTTTGACTTTAGAGAAGTCTTTAATCTATACATCAAAGAAGTTCTTAGGTGTTTTTTTACCTGTGATCGTCTTTCTTGTTTAAGGCGTCACTTGAGAAGAATCAGTCGGTGACCTCTGGAAAACTGTCTTGCGCTGAAAATACACCCTGTTAAGACAGATACTAAGCAAATAATTTCATCATTAATATCAAATAGTCATTCATTGATTTTTTAAGGAAGACTGGTGGGGAGCAGTGAAGATTGGAGTTGTTTTAACACCCAGTGAAATTTGGCACACTTTTAATCATTCCTGTATTATTTCCTAATTTTTTTGCCAAGTATTTATTTCCGTGACGACACTAATCCATGTTCAATTGCTCTCTTGAAACTCATCAAAAGAGGAAAACTGTCAACCAATTAAAAATCAGGGTGTCTAAAATAGTTGTGTTCGCATTATATATGAGCTTCTGAGCCCTTAAAAAAGAAGTGCGACACTTACAGTATTAGATAGTCCAGGAAGGAAAAGGTGCGTCCTTCTTCATTATTCCAATTAGCTGAAACTAAAGCATACAAAAAACAAAACATAAGTCTGACAGACCAAACCGAGCTGGATTTCCTTAATCAAAGACGTTTGCTAAAAATAATCCAAAAACAGTATTTAAAATAAGGTTTGAGAATTCAGGAATTTTAGCTGTTGGGTGCAGGGAAATATGTGTTTTTCAACGGGTCTATCCTGTCTTTATATTTCCACGTAAGTGTCGTGGATTTTTCTTTTCTTCTTTTTATGTCTCAGATCTTTCCTACACAGTACCTTCGATCATCTTTCTTGACTTTAGAGAAGTCTTTAATCTATACATCAAAGAAGTTCTGAGGTTTTTTTTTACCTGTGAT
>CALNXK010000601.1:87500-103136 GCA_942486035.1 Porites lobata | reverse complement strand
TCGCGTGCAACCCTAAACGAGACCTTCACGTTAAATATGATGGCTTTTTTTCCCAGAACACCCTAAGTGAGACCAACATCCGAAATTTACACCCCTAAGCGAGGACGACGGGCATCCCCACCCCCTTTCATATGCAGAGTGCCCCCTGGGAATTGTACTCACTGTAGGGTTTTTAAAATACATACATTAATTTATGCTCGAAAGTTTGAGCATGATGCATTTGAGCGTTACTCTCAAAACAACAGCATTACGCCTTATGCTCGAAAAGTAGCATTATGCTCAACTGATCTTGGCTATATTTAACGCCCTTTTCCATGCCTGCAGACAAAAAATACCTCCATAAGCCCGAATCAAAGTATTTCATTGCATCAATTAAAAATTTACAAGAAATATTAACGTCAAATAATGCTCAAAAGGACCCAAAGTGTCTTATTTCAATGGAACTCTCCATATTTGGATACTCTCTGGTCAGTTTGCAGCCTGGCATAATGATGCAACAGTGCAGCAAGGCCTTGAAAGTAGCAACAAAGCCTTTGAATATATTAGTTACTTTTTTTACTTTACTAAAGGCACTTGAAAGTGAAAAATAGTTTCTCATTACATTTTTCTGGAAATATTAATTTTCTCATTATTATTCATCTCTTTATGCTAAAAAGTACGTAAAAAATGCCCATATTTATGCTGGCATTTTACTCGAGGCTCAGACTATACCATTATGCCCCAATTTATGCCGCATGTGTCTAACCTTAGTATAACTGTTTGCTTCATCTGTAGAGGCATATCACTAAATATGGGGTGTCAGTAAAACGCAGGGTTGGGGCCATGGCCAGGGTTAAGGTTTTGCATGTTTTAAAATAATGTTGTTTCAGGGTTAGGGTTAAAGTTGACACTAACCCTAACCCTAACCTAACACTAACCCTAGCCCTAAAACAGCATTATTTTAAAAAAAGATAGACTCCAACCCCAGCCTGGCCCCGACCCCAACCCTGCCTTTTCCTGACACCCCTAAATATGTGCATGTATAAAAGTTAAACGTTGTGTTACCTTACCTTCAGTAAAGTGTTGTCCTTTTGCCTCAGAAGTGGTATTTTGAGCAATTTAAAGGATTTTGAGTTCGCTGTTTACTGTTCCTCACAAGTATACTCACTTGAAAATATGTTTGCTACAGAACAGAGATTCGAGCCTCATTTTCAGTTTCAAAATTACAGTGAAATTGTCACTAAAACACCAGCCTCGTTCCTAGGGTTCTCTCCTGCCCGTCCCTATGGAGCGAGCGAGAGAGAGAGAGGGGGAGTAAGAGAGAGAACCTGGGAACGAGGTTGACTAAAAGACCACCTTCTAAATAATGTTTTTAAACGTTAGGAGTCTTTCACAGTCTCTGCTTTTAACTGGAAAATATCTATTGTGTGAGTTATCAGTAACATGCAATGCAGTTTGGGAATGGCTCGAGATGGTGGACGATAGAAAAACAGTACCGTTGCCATACACAAGCTGAGTCATAAAGCATTGCTCTATACTAGTTAAGAATCTGAGTTTTAAAATACTATACTTGTGTATTTTGAGGATATGTCACTGGGAAACTATATTTCAGTTCCATTGATTTAAGATCACGGTAATGACCCAGTACTGGAAACGATCATTATGGTCCTAGGGCTTGACTTTACCATAAAATTAGGTTGGTTACACAAACAGATTGCGTGGCCTCCCTGTGATTTCATCAGCATGGCTTTGAATTTCGATAGTTGCATTGAGCCCATTGCATGAAAACCCGGCCATAAAGAGAAGCAAATTGAACATTAAGAATCTTCATTGAGTGTATGGGTCTGTTTTAATATTAGCTAAAAAAGTTCATCTTCAATATTGCAGAGATGTAATAAGAGATGGGTGTTTCAGCTTGATTTGTTTACAGGATCAGGTGGAATGGAATCAAAATGAGGTATGGTAGAGTCCTTTATACGGCAGTGCCTCAAAGGTCCACCATGATATCCTTAAAAGAATATTGCTAGCAAATTAAACTATTTCCATTTATTATATTTGGCTGTGACATGATGTTTACATATTATTTTAATGGTGCTTCATTAGTTTGAGTGTACATTTTATTCACTGTTTTGATTCATTGTACGTGATACTGGTCAGTGTAAAATGAAGATTGCGGACTGCAGACTGCGGACTGCAGACCAGGGGTAAAGTGCAGACTACGTGAGTGAAATGCAGGTTGGGTGCAAAATGTTGTGAGAATGAGGACTGCAGACTGTTTAAACATTTGTGCTCCTTCTTTTCCAAATAGCTACCTTAGTCATTTACTATACACACCTTGCTTCCCAGTTGAAGTACATTATTGCACATTCACCAGAAGTTTCAATGAACATCCGAACAGCTAAAGTCTGCGTACCTTGATTTGCAATCATACTTTCATAGAAGGTCATCCAGATTTCCTGCAGAACATCCTTCTTTATTGTTTTTTGGAATTCGGGGTCGGCAGTTTTTATTTAACATAAACATCTTCGTGTTGTACCAGTTCATGGTCATGTGTAGATCTGTTCAAAAACTTCACATCTAAAGGTGATTTTCATACACAGGACAATTTGCAATAATGATTTATAGCAAAACACAGCATTTGCATATATATTGTTGGAACATTATGTTGCAGCTTAATTCAAAACAATGTTGCAACATTACATTTTGCTAAAAATCATCGTTGTGAATCATCCTGTGTAACGTACATCACCTAAAAGTTGAAGCATGAGGTCTCTCAGATGGAAAAAAGGTACAAGATTGCGATTAAGTTTTCGGGTCCCCGGCAAATGTTGTTCCAGAGATGAAAGGGATGGATTTGTGAAAGCAGATGTCAAGTATATTGGCAGTGAGAATTAATAATTTTTTGCACTTAACATGTAAAATAACACATAAATAATATACTTTGCATCATTTTATTCACAAGCTTTTCTTTTAATAGACCTATATTTTGGCTAACTCAAAGTTGTAGTTTTACCCAATTCAAATCTCCCGTGGTCAAGATCAATTCTTTGTGTAACTGTATTTGCAGGATTTTTTTGCCCTTAAACCCCTCTGCAACTATATACAGTTCATATGCTCGGTCTGCATTTTACCCCCAGTCTGCAGTCCTCATTATCTGCATTTTGCACCCAGCCTGCATTTTACTGTCAGTCTACAGTCTGCATTGTACCCCTGGTCCACAGTCTGCAGTCCACAATTTTCTGAGATTTTAGGCCCCATCCACAGGTATCCGGACATTTTTGAATCTGCAACTTTTTCTTTCCAGATACAGCTTCTGTCCACTTGAATCCAGTGAGTCTGGGGCACTTTCCATTCAACAAAAATTCCAGTTTGAAATTTTGGAAACTTCTGACATGCTCAGTGGAATGGTAGGTTCCAGTTGCACAGACCTGACCCAAGCCACCGTGCATTTTGTTATTGTGGTTTCACAGCAGACTCAAAATTACACTCTAAAAGAGAAGAGTAAATACTGTTTCAATCCTAAAGAACACTGGAAAACTGGAAAACTAAAGGAGGAGGAATCCTATTTCTCAGTATATTCGAACAATTCAAGCAATTCCTGGAACTGTGCAGTAAATAAATTCGGTGTTTTGGCCAAATTTGTATTCAGGCAGGCTTTGGCTTAACTGATGAATTAAATGCTTTAGTTAAATATCGTGGACAGTTTTCAGACAAAATAATAATACGCTGATTCTCTTGATCACGGACTTTATACACACACACTTTTTTCGCCTACAGTGTCGTGTTGCGTCAGTTATTTGACACTGTTAATGGCAAATATCAAGAATGGAAAAAAAATTGCAACTGATTCAAACTATTTGAGATGTCATGGCTTTTACTCTCAGCACTTCACTTCCCATCGGAAACTACTTGCTCTTGTAAGCAGGATACAAAAGAGCGGTACTGGGGACAACAATTTTGGCAAGTGGAAAGGGACATTTCAGTCTGAGTGACCGAAATGACCAGACCAGTCACTGTGGACCACCTTCAAAGCTCAGGTCCCGAATATTCCGGTCAGACCAAACCGAAATGGTCCGTTCCATTTATGAACCTACCGAAATTTCCGGAATTTTGGCTTGAATGGAAAGCGCCTGTGGTATACGAATCTGCAACTTTAATTTTGAATCCACTCTCATCCAGAGCCAGTGGAAATTGTTTCATGTGCTATGAATCTGGAATCAGGTGGATGCTAAAATTTATACAAACATTTTTTTATCCAGTGACGCAACAAGATTGAGCCCAGTTCTTTACTGTGAATACTGTATTCAAGATGGCAACCTTGTTCCAAGGTTCTCTCTCTTTAACCCTTCGAGGCCAGGGTAAAGGAGTCAACCTTAACTTGCTCCTTGCATTTTCCTTTGACTTCTGAGCTGATTCTACCATACTTCTAGCGATAAGATAGAGAATCATAACACAAGACAGAGCAAGGTGCAAAATTTGTGTGCTTAATTACAACGCATGCTCTGTTGCCAATATTTCCAAAGGAGTCCTAGGTACTAGAGTGAATCCAGATACATGTTGAGTGGACAGGTAAATTCGATTAACCGGATAGGTGACATGCATGAACATGGAAATTTTTTAATCTGGAAAGAAAAAGTTGTGGATTAAAAAATATCTGGATATGTGTGGATGTTGCCTTCCCAGGAAGGTCAGGGGAGTACACGGTACTTGTGAATAGCACAGTCATTAACTTCATATTCATCAGAACTTGTAAGATCCATAATTCAAGCACCTCTAGGTTGTTATGGGATCATTGAGGCCCCACATTGTATGCCCTCTGCATCTTGAAATTCAAAACAATATCTTGAAAGCTATATAAATATCACATTTTAAATAACCCATTTATGAGGGAAAAAAGGAAAGGGACTTGAAGATAAAAGCCACAGAGGATTAAATAACAGAGGTCTCGATCGAAATGCTAACGAGTGAAATTGTGTGAGCTAGGCCATGAAATGTAAACGTGTTCTCACAGCACTGTGAAGTCTGCTTATTCATTCTCTAGCTATTTATTTTAACTGAGAATATCACTGTAATTTTCTTGTGGGACATTATATCGATTAAACAAAATTGTCTGCCTAAAAAATGCAATGAAATATTTTAATGTGTTACTTGTCATCTTTCTTCAGTGTCTTCATTGAGCTTCCTCACCTGGCAATTTAACCTGTTATATTAAGGGACAATTTTAAAAACAAAGGTGATCATTGGTCGTAATAACAGGGTGGATTAACGTTTTTTCAAGTACAAAAATGTGTGGAATTTTATTCGGACCACAAAAAAGTGGTTGTAATAAAGGGCATTCACTGTAATAATTTATTATTAAGAATTATGGTATTCACAAAATACAAGTATAAAAAAATTGCTGTGCGGTGACTGTTCGTAAATGAAATCTCAAGGAACTGCTAGAATTGAGCTATATAGGACTTAACTAAAAATATAAAACACAGAGTGCACGTCATTTTTAATTTTGGGCAGAAATGCTGTGCAGTGTTTTGTTCTGAGATATTGAATCTTATATATCATTCTGGGTCTTAACAGGGCTGTCACTGAAGGTGGGGTCTGGGGTCAGATATTTCCTCTGGCTATTATGAGCACATGACCCGCCATGCTCTCACAGGAGGAAAGGAAAAAGAATCAAAAGAATTAACTCCCCATCAATCTGTTCAACTCCATGCTTGAAATCTCAGTGACCTGATTTAACTCCTTAATATTTTCATAATTTGTTACTTAATTCTTTTTTTTTTAGGTTTTTCCTGATAATTTCATGCGCCGAGAAGTACAAGCTTTTGTTGTCAGCTGCACATTTAAGGATGAAGGATGCCAATGGAAAGGCAAAGTCAGGCACTTGGAGGTAAAAAAGGCTTGAAAAAAGTAATGTTACTCTTGAGAAAATTTTCAAACCGTTAGTGTATCAGTATTTAATTGCTCTGTAAATTTAAACTAGCAGTAACTGCAGTTGGTTAATAGGAAGTGCGGGCGAGCATGTGCAGACTGATTTTGAGTTAAAAAATGTCTTGCAAGGAAATGCATGGCCATGGCAAATCCTGCAATATGACAGAGAAGTTGTTGAAGGCAGCATTAATTACTACAGAACATGCAGTGGTATTGGACAGGATTAGAGAATAAACGAGTCAATATGGAGTACACTGCTGCGTAAATTGCTCAAGTCAAACCATCCAAAAAGGAAACTGGGAAAGCAGCAAAAGAGATGCAGAATTGGCTGACCCTTCTACCAAATCAGGGGTTAGAACTGTATAAATCCCATGGCCTGATTTTTTGCATGGAAAGAATCATTTTAACAGCAAACTTACAACAGAAAATCATTGATTCATTCGCCCCCTGAGCTGCCTGTAACTGCCTGTGCGGAACCACATCTCTTCTACCGCTTGTGATGTCACCAGTTTTAATGGTCAAAGACAACTTTATATGCTGACATTGTGCATAGTGAGGAGATCTAGCTTTTAAACCATACCAGAATTAGCACAATTCAGTCAAGAACACCTGAGAAAAAGGCAAAAAACCATGTAACAATGACCTGAAAATTGCCATGAAAATCTTGTTCCGCTACCCACCTATATACCTTTCCTACCATCTAATCCTAAGATCCTAAAGCTTTCCTAAAAACTTTTCCCACCAAAATGAAGCCTACTAAATGCCCAGCGTAAGAAAAAAATGAGGCAAGAAAAAGAGGGAGGACAGAAAGCGAAAAGTAAAAGTCAAGACTGCTGCGTCACTTTTAAACCCAAAAATCTCGAAACTTTGCTTTGTACGCGCATGCCAGAACTTCGCAAGCTAATATTTGCATCTGGATCAGAAGGCCACAAAGTGTACGACCTGTGAACAGGTTAATTGGTGGTGAAGTTTTAGCTCTTTATAGCACGACAGTGACCAGAAAACCTCTCGACTAGTTTCAAAACGCCTTTTTCAGCAAAATCTCCTGGGGCAAATGGGTTAAGTCAGCTCATGCAATTAGGGCACCTTGCAATTGGTACGACAAAAATTAAGCAGATGCTCTGTGCAAAGTATTGGTTCCCCATTATGAATCACCTGATTGGCCAAACAATAGAACTGTTTTGGCAGTCAAGTATGTCCACAAAGAGTCACAAACAAGAGCCCATTAAGCAAGCCATCGGTTATTCTTGAAGAACCGTAGGAACAGATCTCTATTGATTTTAAAGGACCTAATACCCTGGTCAGAATGCAAAGAAAGTCATTTTTATGGCTTGCCAATCCTGGATGGCAAGCTGAAACTTAGCATTTACTAGCCCAAAAGTTATTTCAACCAGCCCGAAAACTTTTTTAGGAGCAGACTTGATTTCGCAAATCGTCTGTAATTTGAAGTCCTCAAAAAACTTCACTTGCCCGTTAGGCAAGTTAAGAACAGAATTCACTAGCCCTATACCAAAATCCACTAGCCCCGGGCTAACGGACATGACTTTCTTTGCATGCTGCTGATGATCATTACAATTTAGTGGCTACTGACGAGAGAACCTGGTATCCTATGGTAGAGGTTGTGTCTTCAACTGGATTGAAGCATAGTTAATAGAGGGGACTCTCTATACTAACTATGGTTGGAGCAAACGAAGGAAAAGTTGAAAAAGACCTTTGGATGGGTAACTTCAGACAACGGACTGCCATTCAATTCAGAACAGTTCAATGATTTTGCAAAGGAAGAAGGATTTCTACATTATTGAGTCACCCCAAATCAACCTAGAGCAAATGAGCAGGTGGATAGATTTATGCAGACCCTAAACAAGACAGAAAAAATTGCCCATCTGCAAGGGAAATCAGGATCAGATAGAAACGTGGCTATCCAAGAAATGTTAATGGCTTACAGAGACACGTCACACCCTGTGACTGGCATTTCACTTTATCAAGCTATGATGAACAGACCTGTCAGAACTAAGCTGGGCTTATATTAGAGTGCTGTGGAAGGAGAGAAGCAGCCAAGATGAAATGATGGATAAGAAGGACAGCCAGTACAAGGAGAAGATGGAAAATGAAGGTGTAAGCAGTAAGGGACACAATTTTGCCGTGGGAGATCATGTCCTGTTAAGACAAAGATAGGTGAACAAATGGTCAACCTTATATGAGCCTGTATTCTACACAGTCAAAAAATCAATGGATTTGCTATTACTGCAAGATGTATTACAGACGGCTGAGAGGTTTTAGCGAGATGCTAGCCAGTTCAAAAATGCAAATGCCAGGAGAATGAAGATGATGGCAGTCAGCATGAAGACTGAAGAGAGACAGGTTTGATGGGTGCGAGTAACATGAAAGATCAACCCAATTCCCAAAGGATGTTGAGCAGGAGATTTACCTGAACTACCTGAACAAGAGATGAAAGATAAGCAACCACAGAGCAAGTGCAAGAGGACCTTACTAAACAGAGTGGTGGTAGTGGCAGACAACAGGAAGAAGGTGCAAAAGTAGTGAATTGCCAGGAAGTGCGTATGTCAAGCCCGGCCATTGGAGACACTTCTTAGCTATCCAGTCGATCCACAAACCCACAAGCTAAGACTGAAAAGAACCAGGCGACGACCTGCGTACCTGAGTGGCTTTATTATTACTGGGAGATATGTGTCCTACACTTACATCAACTTGGAATGGAAACTGACTAGAAAATGAATTAAACTGAATAGGTTTATTAAATTGAATAGTATATAAACTTAATAGCTTTCAGTTCATTAGTGTCATTAGTTCCTACAACAAATGAACAAATGATGAAAATTAAATTATGTACCTTTGCATGTTAACAAATTCTGCGTAAACCTATAAGAAACTTTTGAAAAATTGACTGAAATGTAGTGTTCACATAACTAAAGCATAAGGTAAGACCAGTGGGCCATTATGAAAACATCCACTGTAAAGTACCTTCATGGAATTCTATGGAACTTCCGTGGGGTTCCATGGTTTGTGCTTGGAATTTCATAGAATAAACCCATTCAATAATCATTTTTGTTTACCTCTTTTATCAGGCCCACACTAGCAACTGTGAGTTTATGAAAATCCCTTGTGATCATTTTGAGTGTGGCATGTTTGTGAAGAAAGCTGATCTTCCTCAGCACCTGGAAACAGAATGCAAGTGTAGACCTGAAACTTGTGGATTCTGTAAAAAACAAATTAGGCTGGACAAAATGAAGGTATTTTATAATGCTGTCATGCTGTACCTATGCTACATGTAAATAAATTCAATTTTAATTAGTTATATAGCTTCTGCAAGAATTAAGGGACACCTTAGGTGATGTACATTTAGTTGCCAGAAACTGAACGGCTTGGCCGTAACTTATACTGGGCCATGTCCAACTACAGTTTTGCTAAGAAAAAGCCTTGAGAAATTTTTTATTCCTTTACTTTGTCGAGATAAAAAAATATATAATAATAATCATTACAAATGTAACCACTATGCAGCTTCACCACGAGAAGGAGTGTCCAGCATATCCAGTTGTGTGTGAAAAATGCAACAAGGATGGCATTCCACGCGCAAAGGTAAGAGGCCAAGAAATTATGGATCTCGTTTCCTGACTTTCGTAAAGTTCACGTTGGTGCCGGGGGTTACTCCCTTACATAGGCCATGTAGGTATGTGCAGCCCCAAAGGGTAGGGTTTTTGCGCCGTTTTGGTCTGAAAACGGGTATACACTTTGCCCATTTTGGTCTGGAATTGGGTATGATTTTGGAGGAAACTACGAGAGCGAGTGTATGACGGTATTTATCGTTTCAATTCCCCTCTGAATAAAAAAAGAAAGAGGAATATGGGAATTCAAAGTGGATTTTAAGAAATCTTTTCTGTTGACGTTCTAATCTAAGTGGATGTAATGATAACATAATTTCTCAGAGGTCAGGTCTGAAAACCGGTGTGAAAAATGACATTTTTCTGTCTGATGTAGGGTCAGAATTGGTAGTTCCGAGCGGCACACTCCCACCAAGAATTCTTAGAAGTACTCCCCCGGGCTTTGGTGATTGATTCGAATCCTATTGTGCCACACCAAGGTTTTTGGGCTTCTTTTCACAGTTGCCTAAATTCCGAACATGCCAGCTATCATGATGATTATTTCTTTTTAGGATATTAAATTTAGTCAAACAAATAAGGACGTCGATGAAACCTAGGGTACTTACCATTCATTTACATGGGAAAACTGGAAATTCCGGTAGGAATTAACAGTTTTCCCGGGTCAAGCGTACCCAAATAGGTTTTCTGTAATACGGACAACGGGCACTAAATCTCGGCCCCAGAGAGTAAAATCGTATAAAATTAACCTCTTTATTACGGACACAGCGTCGATCTGGTGAATCCCGAATCCCGATCAGTTGAATATGCACAGGGTGAATCCCGTCTAGTCTGGCCGATGAGCTATGAATTTCATCCGATTACTTCGAGTCTTTATTACTCCCTCAGTAACGTCTGAATCGACCGGCCGTTAATGCCGTCCAGTGACGTCACTACTCCTCGACCTTTGCTTTAATTCATGCAAAAACACGATTTTCAAGTGGCAAACCGAGAAATATCGTTTGGAAATGTCTGCATGATACAGAATTGCTTTATTTTTTTCGATCGTAATTCATGTTTAGCGTTCAAACTATCAATTGCATGCAGTACAACTCTGAACCGGTTGTACTGAATTCTATAATCAACTCGGTGGCAATCACGTAATGAAATAAACACACACACGAATGCTTTAATTGAAAAGAAGCTATTTGATCCTTAACGAAGAAAAAAAACAAGGAAACAAGAAAGAAAAGCTAACAGAATCATTACACTTGACGGTGAAAATAGCAAGAAGGTCGAATTATAACATTGATCTCAGAAAACTTCGCGTAAACAAAATCACCGGCCGCCGAAACCACAAAGCGGCTCTAAATGAAAAACCTACCGACTCTCCGCAATGATTCTTCATTCGCAGTTCAATTTCGCATTTCAGTTTCGAAGACAAGGGCGATTTTGCTGTTTAAGATAAAGATTAAGCTTATCGAAATGTTTGAACTACACGAAAGAATGCCAGGGATGCGATTCGCTGAAAATCAAGCGACAATTCCGCTAAAATTTTTCATAATTATACATAATTATGCGAATGTTTAGACAATCAACCAATCAAAATCACTACCCGGTTTTCGGGTAGTGAGTGACGTCACTGGACGGCATTAACGGCCCGTCGATTCAGACGTTGTTGAGAGGAGAAAACGACTCAAGCAATCGGATGAATTTCAGGCTAATAGCGCCGCTTATAATACATTTCTAGTGATCTAAAAGTACTCGGGACAGCCTAAAAAGTGTTTTAACCGTATTTAAGAGGAAACCGTAATTGGGTGACCCTGATTTGTTAAACCTTGACTATGAATTATGGAGGAGCCAACTTTCTAGAATGTGACTCTAATGTTTCTTCGTTGGATTGACTCGTTATTCTTTTGCTTTTAGTTGTCGGCGCATCAGAATCTAGTTGTAGGAGACTGTGACGGAAACCAGATTGGCCGCTCAAATACTGAGGTAAAAGCAAAAATGGAAATTCAGTTTTTAATTAACTGAATTTACCTAACTTCAATAAACCTTGGAAGAACGGCGCCAACTTCCTTCCTCGCAGTCAGTGGCTCCGCAGTACGTGCGGATTGGAGAGGTGGGATCGCTCGTTGGCATGTAATTGGTTGGGGGCGGTGGTTGGGGGGAGACTTGGTCACCTCGGGTACAAATTGGTGTTGTCTGTTTGGCCTAAACTTGATTCGAAATCTCTGTGGTCCTAGGTTCTTTTACGTCCCCTATAATCATCCTAGGGCGACTTTTTTTACAGTCCGCAAACAATAAGCGCACAGCTGTAATAACAATTTTCAGTCCTCTCTAAGTTTACGGCATTGGGCAAGATGATTGTGCTTGATGCCATTGACATTAGATGTGGTTTAAACTGAAATCCAAATGTAGATATAAAACTTAAGAAATGTGCAAGACTGCGTAAAAGAAATAAAGCAAAAAATATATTATAGCCAGCGAATGGACATTGTTTCTGAACGCAAATAAGATACTCTGTACCGGAAACTGCATGAAGTGTTTATAAGAAAAACGTTGTCAAAACCTGAGCTGAAAATGCTTTTTAAGGCGATTTAAATTAAAAACGAAAAAATCTAAGTAAGAGACTAAGCGCAGGTGAGATTCCTTGGGGGGCTAACTCTGAACTATATTGCCGTTTACATGGTTTAGGCCTGCTAGAATGATTTAAGGAGGCAAGTCTATTGGGTTAACGTCACCACCCAGTGAAGCGCATTATCTGTAACGAGAAAAGGTTTTAATCATAATTAACAGCAGGAATATAACCGTCTCTCTTTTTTTAACCCTGTTTGGTGAGCCGTGTCA
Organism: Porites lobata; assembly: GCA_942486035.1. Taxonomy (NCBI): domain Eukaryota; kingdom Metazoa; phylum Cnidaria; class Anthozoa; order Scleractinia; family Poritidae; genus Porites; species Porites lobata. Next base: position 90,783 of record CALNXK010000601.1, on the reverse strand, counting down.
GGTATGACTGAACCCGCGGGCTCCGCTCAGCAGACCGGCGGTCTTCCAACTGAGCTAATGAGATGTAGCCTGTGTATAGACCCCCTCCCCCCTGCTTCTGGCTTCTCCGATTTTTCTTGAGTAGAGGGAGGGAGGGAGGGGGATCTTTACACAGGCTAATGGATGGGGCCGCTAACCCTTCATTAAACCAGATTTGAAATCTCTCAACTGCATTTTCTTAAGAAACTACCGTGATTTATAGTCAGGATAAAATAAGCGAACTCTGGTTAAACAGTTGCTCTCCCTATTATTTATCAGTTTTTCAAATGCTTTTGAAACATAACGATTAGTTTGTTTGTAGGTTTTCAACCATAATGATACGTTGGTACTGGAAGCATTAGTGACTCGTGATCGAAGAATTATGCCGAGAAGCCCGCATATCACCACAGACTCTGGTGTTATCTGGCACATAATCTCTAATTCAAAGAAGTGCAAAAGAAACGGAAGGTGTACAAGAACAACTGCGAGAGTATTGCGAAGGAGTCACCTCCCTGAATAGGAAAAAGGGTTCAGGAAACTCGTCGGCAGCGTCTCCATCTACCGCTGACTACGAGGCCATTATCACGCACTTACGCTCTCAAATTGAAATCAGTGAAGAAGAAATCCAAAGTTTGCGAGAACAACTGCGAGAGCATGGCGAACGAATCGCCTCCCTGGGGAGACAAGTGGCTTTAGGAAATTCCTCGGGAGTATGTTCATCTGCTCAAGTGTCTGGTGATTCAGCTGGCAGTGTACCGAACAGCGAGATTGCTCGAAGGGGACGCAATCTTGAAAATAGGACCGCTGATCTAGAGGCGCTGTCGGCCGGAAATGAGCGTGAAATCGAGGCGACTAACAGCAGGGTTGACTATATTGAGCGCACACTGGCTGACAGAAGTGTCACTTTAGCTAACTTAGAGGAAAAGTTGATGCAACTAGAGTTCCCAAGCTACGATGGCCAGTTGCTGTGGAAAATAACTGAGTTTGCGCGTAGAAGAAACGAGGCGGTCAGCGGGCAGAACGTCTTCTTCTACAGCCCTCCCTTCTACACCAGTCGCTATGGATACAAGATGTGCGCCCGCATATATTTAAACGGAGATGGCATGGGCCTAGGAACACACATCTCTGTGTTCTTTGTTGTCATGCGCGGTCAGAATGATGTAACTCTCCGCTGGCCATTCAGACAGATGGTCACGTTCATGTTGTTGGATCAAGATAATGTTGAACACGTGATCGACACCTTAACACCTGATCCAAACAGCTCTTCTTTTCAGAGACCAAGAAGGGAAACAAACATCGCAAGTGGATGTCCAACGTTCTGCTCGCTCACTGAGCTTACCAATCACGCTTATGTTCGTGATGACGCTATGTTCCTAAAAATTATAGTCGATACAACTGACTTATAAAGAGAACTTTTCTACCATATTCAATTTACTTTTAGAACAAGATTCAAATTGCAAAGTATCATATCTTTCAATTGTATACGCGATTGCATATTTTGATATTTTTCAGTTCGTCACTAGTTTTGGGCCAATCTTGTATCATCAGAATTGTCCTCTGAACTGTACATGCCTTATGTAACCGAAAGCAGCAATAGACTCTTGTTGACAAAAGCGGGAAAGAGTGGGTAAGTCCGTAACGCCAACAAAGAATAACTAAAAGCGATAAAAATGGCGTCTGAAAAATAAATCATTTTTGTTTTGAGTTAGCGCGAGACTCGAGTTACTAAGTGACCTTGTTACCGTTAGACAGGTGTATATAAAGTTCAATTTGATAATCTTTGTCTCCAAAAAAAGACTTAGAGAGTTACTCTCAAAGTTAGCCTTTAAGATATGATATAGGCTTTAAAACTTGTAGATTAAAGAATAGATAGGCATAGTTTATTTACCTGACTTTGTAACGAATATCTTACCCTGTAGACAGGGTATCACGAGAACGCGTCGAAGTTACGAATTTGTAAGTAGTTTGCTATTGGTAGCCCAGCATTCGTCCTTTCTATCAACATAAACAACGAAATCAATGTTAGTTAGAATCATATGTGTTAGACGATCCCACAGAATGTTCGTAGCTTTTGTTTAAGTATAATCGAAGAAAATTCAAGTTACTAAGAACGGTGCAACGCAATATATTTTTCATTGTCATTGCGTGCGTTGTATCTCTGTGAACAATTATCGTATATAAAGGTTTTATACTGAAAAAGAGGTAACATATTTTTCAATAGAATGGATAAACATAGTTTATTTACCTAACTTTGTAACTAATACCTTAGGGCCTGTTTACATGATGGTGGGGGACCCCAGGTAGGTGAGGTAACCCGCTTAGGTGAGGTAAAAAAATAACCCTCCTTTACATGCAATCTTACAACCCCGCCTTCCCGGGGTGCACTTTCTCAAGATTATTGAATGGTCGCTAAGCACGTAAACAAGAAAAATGCTGGCAAACCACGAGTTTTGGCGATTAATGCACTTCTTCACTCACTTGTTGCTCTTGCTGCAACCCGTCAGTGCAATAGCTTTCTATTGTTAACTTTAATCATAATGCAAAGACACCGCGAAAGCGAATTTTGCGCGAATTTGATGTATCACGAATCCGACCCCGGCCAGGCGGGTTACCCCACCTTGAAACGTTTACATGAAAAATTGTGACCCCGGCTGAGAGGGTAACCCGGTCTGGTAGACCGGGCTACCCGCCTTGGCGGGTCACCCCACCTATCATGTAAACGTGATCAAATGAAAATGAGAGATTATATGGACAGGCGGGTTACCCCACCTAAGCGGGTTACCTCACCTACCTGGGGTCCCCCACCTCCATGTAAACAGGCCCTTACCCTGCAGACAGGGTATCACGAGGACGCGTCGAAGTTGTTTGCTATTGGTAGCCAAGCATTCGTCCTTTCGGTCAACATAAACAGTGATAAACAAACGACGAAAGCGATGTTAGAATCATCTGTAGTAGACGATCCTACAGAATGTTCAGTCGTAGCTTTTGTTTAAGTTAAGTATAACCAAAAAAGTTCATGTTACTAGGAACGGTGCAACGCAATATTTTTTCATTGTCATTGCGTGCGTTGTATCTTAGTGAACAATTATAGCATTATAGGGTATATACTGATAAAGAGGTAACATATTTTTAAATATTTTTTGTCAAACGTTTTAAAAAATGAAAATAAACTCACTTGGGCATTATTCTTTAGTTTTAGTGTTATTCTTTAGTCTTTCTGTTAATCCCTTCATGTGACCCTTCTCCTCTTGCCATTCTCAAGTGA